>JASDQU010307127.1:112435-131251 GCA_032191745.1 Picea mariana | reverse complement strand
TCTATTATATTTAACCATTTATCTAGGGCATCTGCATCTATTTGACCTTCAAATACGGGAATATCAAAATTAACCTGTACCTTGAAAGGCGAGGTGCCTCCAAAGTGGTCGCTTGATGAAGATGCGCCTGATGCTATCGAAAGGTGTTGAAGGATGTGGGAAAAATTCTCCATCATTTCGTCCCTCTGTCACGTGAGAGCTTGCTCAAGCAACAGACTGATGGGATCCTCTCCTCCATCATTTTTCTTTTCTTCCACCATTGAGGGTTTCTTGGGTGTGCGAGAGTGATTGTCCTCGAGAGAGACAAGATCAAGACCCAACTTGCTATACTCAGACCTCGTCGGGGACATGCACTGAAAAACGATCAAGAGCAGCCTGCTCTGATACCACTGATCCAGATTATTTTCAGCACGAAATGAGAGCGGAGATATAATAAAGAAATGCACAGAGATATTGCAAATATTCAATAATATAACAGAAATGTATCAGAGATGAAACCATAAACATAGATATACAATAATACATGATTTATATTAATGAAATAAATGTACAGAGACTGTAAAATACAGAGTGAAAGACTCGCTAGAATGGTGGCAGCTTATCTCTGAGAAGAGATGTGACGGCTACTCACATTCGCAAGAAGATGATTACAATGAGGATCTGAAGGCCCTTTTACAATAAACAAGAATGCCAAAAGTCCTAAACATCCAAAAACCTAACCCTAGGAGATGAAGCGCCAAAAGTCGTGTGGGCCCCGTTTGGGTAAGTGAGTACATCAACTTCCCGGAGTCGTAACTTTTGCATACGATCTCCGTTTTAGGCGTGTGATAGCTCATTGGAAACGTATCATCAAGGAGATTCATTTTTGGGGCTCAATCATGCCTTCGGCTATCATTGAGGACCTCAATCTCGAAAAACCTTCATTTGGACCCTCAAAATGGCCCCGGAAGTTAAAACCTGCTAAAAATAGTAAATTGCCAAAATTGCCAGAAAGTTATTTTTAGCCATTTAGAAAAGGTATGTGGCCACTGATATCCACCCGGATCACATGTTCTTTTCTTCATGTGCAAAAGGAATGGAATCTTGCATGACTTCATCAATTGGAGGATAAAATACCGACGCTTCATCTTTATGAGGAGCCTCTTCATGGATTAGGTCTTCAACAAGGTCTTTTTTCATGAAAGTGTTCTTCTTTAGCATATCCACAAGACAACTCATGTTCTTCTTGATAATCTTTCTTGTGACTCACCTCTTCAGGATATCATTCTTCAATCAATTCTTCACTATCTCTTATGGAATCATGACATAATTATTTCTCCTCTTTGAGGGATTGGTATCCCTCTTCATGAATCTTCTCTCCACTTTCTTGTTTGTCAATGGATTCTTCATCTTCCTCAACAAGGATAGAAAATAAATCTTCCCTTTCGAGGTCCACCGTGAGATTGTATAGAGTTTCTTCATGACTTTGTGTTCTTGAGACCCATATTTTGAGGAATTCCTCAATGAATATTGTAAGAGAAAATATACTCTTTGGATTAAGAGTATGTTTGAACCAGTCTTTTTTTATTGTTTCCAGAGATGGAAAAAACAATCTTATTAAAACATATTGATGTATCACATCTATCTCTGAAACACACTTCAATAAATTTACAACATGAGTAACAACCAAGGATGGGTCGCCATCAAATTTTGGATAATTTTTCCCCAACCCGAAGAAAATTAATTTGGGTATCTTGGAACATATTCAATATCTAGGGAGGGAAACATTCAGTGAAGTGACCAACATTCCATAATTCCATTACTTGAAAATGCACAATATCAAAAATTTCAAAGTAGGATGACACCTTGGAATATGTTAGTGGAATTTCTAGATGATCCTTTAGAGAACATCATCAAAGGAATGTGAGGGAACTACCCTCAGTGGAGTCACCAGGTGAACTTGTAAGATAAGGGCTACGAGAGAAATTTTACCAAATATGTGTTGTTGAGGAGAATGACTCAATCCTCCCTAACAACAATGCAAAATTTTTATCACGGTATTTTTACTTATGCAAAGCCCCACCACAAGTCCTCAAATATTGTGTAAAAATGGAATATCCTACCATTGTCACCTTAGTAAGAAATTCCCTCATTTTAGTGATGGAAGAGGTCCACCACAAGGGAGGATTCCTTGGTGACCTCAAGGGATTAAAGTAGAAAGTATAGTAGCCAATCCTACCTCCCCCTCTCTTGATCACCTAAAGAAAGGTGTAGATCAAGGTAAGAACAGGGGTATGGAGTTGTTTGAGTACCTTCCTAGAACAAAAAAATTTACATCATATATATAATTATTTCTAAGTCCAAACATGCAATTAATACCTCTTAAAGACACTAGACAATGCAAGTTGCAATGGATGTTGTAAAATTGCAACGACAAACAATGATATGACAACAATAAATGTTTTACAATAGAAATAACAATTAAAGATAAAAAAAAATGTAACAATTGACCATTAAAACTTAGTATTTATCCACTAGAACAATATCCAATTGTTAGATGCAAATTCTAAATGAGAAAGGCCACCTTTACAAGAGTGTATGCAACAAATTAGAGTGGTATCAAATGGTTGTAGCAAACTTTTGTAACAATAGAAAATTATCCAATGAGTTTGCCAATGTTAGTGTTAGTTAGGTTAGTAGAATGCTTAAGAGAGTTGAAAGAAAGAGTTTTTTTATCAATTCACCATGAGAAATATTTAAGACTAGTGTATTTTTAAGGGTTATGTAGTTTTATAACAGAAAATGCAACCAGGCTTGGATGATGGCCGACTTGAAATGAAGAGGTATGATTCAAACTCTAAGGTGATAGCACATTAGGGCCTTAAGGTTTCAATATAGAGGAGAAGGATTTCTAGGGTGCAAGCACATTTGGGCCCAAGAAACCATTTGTTCCTTCTTGTAGCTTCAACTAAGTCAAAATCAAAAGGCTAGAGCTACAATCCTAAAGTGATAGCACTTTAGGGATTTAAGAGTCTAACCTTAGATGGCATTCTTTCACAAATTTTGGAAAACAAATCACCTTGTGAGAGGAAGAATCACTTATTTTCCTCTCTTAGGGTTTCACCAAGAAAGATGTCTAGCATGAAATAAGAAATTTACCATGAAACATTAATAACACGAGAATTAAATTACAAAAAATTCAATTACTTCACCAAGATACCATGACATAAAACCCTAATTACAAATATTCCCATCCAAAATCAACAAAACCATCCACAAATTGACCCTCCAAGAATAACACATGAATAGAAAAGAGATAGTAACCCTCAAAGGGGGAAAATTTCATAAATGTTCTCTAACAAAGGTGATAAGTCATGATCTCAAAAGGAAAATGAGGATTGCGTTTTTATATGAGGCAACCTAAACATAATTTTTCAACAACATAAAGTAAGTGGGGCCGACCCCTTGATTTCCCTCTAACAATATGCCAAAATACAAAAATACATATTAAAACCCTAAAAAGGGTGACGACATGTGTTAGAAGAGTGATACCATGCTAGAATAGGGTGACATCATGCCTCTAGAAGAAAACATTGGGCCTCCAAAGGAAAAGTGGCATCTTCCAAGGGTGAAAGAGTGTGAAGTGAGGTGTCTCCTCACCCAAAACCATGTCAATCATGTTTGATACCCATCCATCCATCAAAACCCTAGCCAAAAGATTATGTCAAGGGATATAAGGGTGACATCAAGGGCCTCTAAAGAAAACATTCAGGGATATGAGGACTACAACTATATCTCCAAGTGATGTCCAAACACCTCCTACTGCAATGTCCTCCATCCTCTATGTAAAAAATACCTGAGGTACCCTACCCATTATGTGGGGATTTCAACCCATATGTGTGGCATATTGACCAGAACTGCTCAAACCAAGCTCATATGTCCATCATCCAAGGTCCTAAGAATGTTAGAGACATTGTCTAAGGGTGGCGTGTCATTGAATGACCCAATTCTCTCCATCACACGTGCCAAAGTCCTGAAATAAAGGCACAACATCCTTAATACAATCCCAAGACATCCCTCAAAAACCATGTTAGGGCCATTCAAAACAAGACAAAAAAATGGTTAGCCAAAGTTCATAAGAAACATTGGTCTTTGAAACATACAAAGTGAGTTGTAACTTAATATATAATCCATGTAAGATAATTCACCTCAGTGTTCCCTTCAAGCATCACACTATCCCAGACCCCATGTGAGTTACCAAGTTTAAGTATGGAATGGTCTTCATCCAACCCTATTAAGTGTTCCACCTAGATAGGAAATAAATAACCTGGGTATAGGGATAGGTCTTGGGAGTGACAAGGGAAAGTAAAACCCCACCAAGAGTAAGTGTGAAAATGATATGGTTTGGGGCTTACCTCATGTCTTACGGTGTTATGAATCAATCTCTATGAACACCTTTGTGGAGGGTGCACTTGCTCTTGAGTTACCCAATATTTCCATGCCACATTTTTCCATAACCCTTTATTATCCATATTTCCAATCCCTGCTTCTTATATTATATTTACTACTCCCATTTAAATAGTTTCAATATTTAGCATCATTTTTTATTTGGGACTATGGTGAGCACTAAATGAATAGAGCTCAAGTTGGACCTCCTTTTGGTGGTCCTACTTTTCTATGTTCACTTTCTTTTCTAGCATAATTTTCTTATTCTTTTATAACAACTACAGAACAACCTATGGGCCTTCAGCCCCTCCTTAAAAGTATAATATGAGTACCTGATCAAGTAGGATGTGAGGCAAGGAGTGTGTTTTCCTATATTGGATAATTCCATGGATGCATTATAGTTTAGACCCTAGGTAGAAGGGTCTAAACTATTCAGTTTAAATAATAGTTGGAAGAGGTATGCCACTCCTTAGAGAAAGAACCAATATGAAATATTGAAAGGAAAATGAGCAAGACTGCTATGTAGATTAATATAGAAGGAAAGGTGAGAATTCCTTCGAGAATCTCATGAGAAAATCATGAGTTAAATAACTTTAAACAAAAAATGCATATGAAATTGTAGAGTGTGTTGGTGGTGGACACACAGAACATGCTAGTGCATGTGATCAAGTGCATGAAATCACAACTTGAAAGAAAAATGTTAGCATAAGAGTGCTTATTTGAATGTAAATCTGAAATACATAATAAGAATGCAAGATTATATTTTTTATGGAATATTGGGATAGAATAGGAAATGAAAAAGTTGAGGATGACTCGAGGTTGAGGTCATCTCAGATAGTGATGAACATGCAACAAGGACAGTTTCTTCTTGAATAAGTTCCATGTGAGGGAACTATGTAAAGAACTCTATCATGAGAACATAACTATAACCTTAATAACTATTGAGAGTTGGGAAGTGGGTTGCAAGGCATTTCTATATAAGAATATTGGATTACATTCTAAAATATAATGCATCCATAGGGGATATGCAAATGAATGTTGACCATTCTGATTTCTAATGGTAATGTGCAGAATGAACAGGGTCATAATTCATTGTGTACTAAAATAGTGTTGTTGTAGAATACCTATTTATCCATAAAGGTCAATATAAATTGGACTGAGATTGCTCAAGGAAGAGAGTAGGAAGATCCTAGGAGGGGTATACTTCATAAGAAATGAAGGATAAAATGATTTATACTTTTCCCACTCTAAAACTTTGAATAATGAGATAGAGTTGCATGCTTTAAAAGAACAACAGGTGAAAGGAAAGTAAACTAATAAGTATGTTTAAATGAATAGGATTCATTGAGCTCTTTTAAGTAAGGGAACTGAGACCTTAAAAATAACTCAATTGGGTTGAAAGTTCTAGGATGTGTAGAAGGAGTTGGAAAAGGGGAAGAATCCATTAACTTGTTTCTTGTTGTCTAATGTGTTTCTCTGGGATAAGAGAAAATTGAAAGGCTGATATGTGAAAATGTTTAAGACATGAGAATGTTGTTGGTTGTAGGATACTGAAACATCTGAAAGTTTGATTGTAATATCACCCACAAAAACATTCAGGATAATGTGACAAGTGCATACATATATTCTAGGGCATATCTACGAATGTTTTCAAATTTAAATGCTATGGTACATGTATTTTTATTTAACATGAAATATAATGTAATTATGAATGTGATGATGTATGTCACGTGTAGAAAATATTGGATTTGTTGGGGAAGACAACTGTCAATAATGGGCAACCTCGGGTAGAGGACAATTGCAAGAAGGTCATTGTTGAAATATTGATGAAGGTACTTTGAGGATTCCCATGGAGCACCACTAATGAGGTAACATAATAGAGGGTGTTGGCAGCTGGAATAGGTATAAATATTGTTCATACCAATGTGGCATATGGCATGAAGGGATAGGGTAAGAGTCCATTCTGATTTATTTTATTATATTAATGATATGCATGCGATTTTGATTGGTTGTTGTATGGCATTGATACCCAAGAAGTGTATGATTAAGGAAAGAAGAACTTGAAGGATAGAGGGAGGAGCCTCTAGTAGCCAAGCATGATTAAGATCCTTGCAAGAAAATTCACGAACAAAGTATCACAAATAATTCAACCAATCAAGAATGATTGGGAACAATGGTGCTCATGAGTAGCACATTGACTGGATGCATTAAGAAAATGAGAGGGAAGTTAATGGACTGCCCATTATGGAAGAACGATCTTCCAATATTCTACCAGAGTTAAATAATGGTAAAGAGAGAAATTGGGCGGCCATAAATGTTGGCACCCTGGCTACCAATGAAGAAAGAATGCTTGAATGCATTCACGTGGAAATTTTAGTTTCATGTGTGTTGATTTAAGGCTACAATCATCTCAGAGAAGGAGGGACAATCTTGTTGTAATAATGAAAATGGATAGGGAATCCATGTGAGAGAGGTTGGTTGAGTTCCAACACACCATGGCAAGAGGTCCTAACATAAAGAAAAAATCTAAAATCAATGCAAACATGCATGGTATGTGAATGTGGCCATGGATATTGGCGCATTGGATTAAATTCACTTAATATTGAATTACATTTGGAAAAAAATGGTATGCTAAAACGATGCATGTGTAAGGAATGATATTCTATTTTTCTTTACATCATTGAATATATGAATGTGAGGAAATTGTTAGTGTGCACAATTCTAAAAATTGTTTGGAAATCATTGCAAGTGTGCAATGAAAAGATAATGTGCATGAGAACTAACAATACGTTTGGTTGATTGAAGTTGAAATTGCAGGAATAAGGGTATTGGATACGGAAGCATTGTAAGTCCATAAGGAATACCAATGAATTTTGATTATAAAATAGCCAAACTTCCATGAGAATGAAATCTCAGGCTTGTAGAGTTAGGTTCTTGTATGGAGTAGATCAAAAATGGAATTGTGAATTAGTAAAATTTGTGGGTATTTGAAAAAACGTTTGATTGAAAAATAATGAAAGCATCTCATGAGTTTCTGTATGAATGGAAGTATGGAAGGGTGTCATAAGGATGGGAATCTTTCAGCTAGAGGACATCAAGAGAGATCACCACGACTCCCAGTATTGACCCATGAGTTTCCTTCTAACACAAGAAACAGAAGGACAGGTCGAGAACGTTCCCAAGATATGCATACAAGGGAAGTGCATGATTTCAGAGGAGACATGGGATGAGAAGACAGTTGGGGGGAAGAAGGGATGGAATGTGTAAAAAAACAGTAACAAAAGGAGTTGAAGCTCTGAATCTTGGGTCTGAGAAACCAAAAAACTTGACCTGAGCTAAGAGTGTTGAGTTTAATGTTGGGAAGGCATATGATAAACCTAGAAGAGGCCTAAGCTAGGTGGGTGTAAGTAAAATATCTACCAAGAGTAGAGTGAAAGAGAGTGACATTCTAATCTTACTGAGAACCTGCAAGAGATTCCCTAGTGGTATCATGGATTGGCATAGGGGTGGCCAGAGTGCTAAGAATGAATGAATATAAGCCTATGATTGGGTGGAAAGGAGAACAACCACATTCAGTTGGTTGGATCCAACATGTAATTAGATAAGTATATCTCCACTTTGCGTAATTAAATGGAGATAAAATATTGATTCCTATGATTGTGTGCAACTTTGTATACCTGGTCAATGGTGTTGATATTATTCTATTAGAAGTCATTGTACTTGTATAATAATATGTTTGAATTGAAACACATGTGTATTGCATGTATGAGAAAGAGGATCCTATGTTTTATCTTAATTGATTAAAGAAATAGTACAATCAATTTCCCCTTGTGAAAATAATCCTAGATACATCAACTTCTTTGTGCCTCTTGGGTGTGTAGAAATTTTTTGTTGTGGCATGATGTTTGTCAAAAGAAAAGAGGCTAGAAAGTTAATAAATGAACAATAATTTCCAAAAGGAAAGGGATATTGTAATAATAGCATGTTGAAGGCCCGGGAGGGCCAATGGACCTTGTGTCATAAACCTCCTCTTTTTGTGAATAATTGTGTAGAATGAAATCCTCATTTGGGTGAATAGGTAGCAAGGATTATTTCTTGTTGGAAGAATGAAGGCATAAATTCCCTACAACCTGGGAAGGTTTATGTGAAGTTTGGAGAGCTTTAAAGCTCACTGAAAGTCTCCTTATTGGAATGGAAAACCTGTTGGATGCAAATCTTCACCCAATATGTGAAGAGAATGCCTTATTTGGTTTAGAGGAGAACTGCAAATATCATGAAGGCCTGGTGAACCTTAGAAAATAATGGGAAGAAATCCATGAACTGCTAAGTCTTGAATCAAACTGAAAACCTCGGGAAAAACCCATGTTTTGAGCCTGAAGAAGTCATAGTCATTGCATTGACGCAACGAATAGATCATGAGCCTTCGTCGAAGTAGGATATGAGGTATGTACAAGATGTACCTAGGACCGTCGATCTGTCAGAAGACTAGAGATAGAAATATCTCGACTGTTGGTCAGAGGATGATGATTGGAGTAACCCCAGAGACCTGAAGTGAAGGCACTCTAATGAGAAATACCCAAGGGACAATATGGACCATTAATTAGAGTAATGGTGAGATCAATTTTTAGTTGTATATCTTTGTAGTGTCTCGTTTAAGTGAGGTTAAGAAGGAAGGTGACATCTTGCTGACATCATGTTGATGGGGAATGTCTACATACTCGAGGGTAATATGTGGAACCCTGTATTTGGTTGAAGGAATTGAGAGTGGGTTCTTGTCAAGCTCATACCTTTGAATGGGTTCTATAATTATCGATCGTAGGATATGTGGGTGGACAGATCTCCACTGTTGATCGAAGATTAGGTTGTCTTAATGCTAGTGCATGGGGTTGATAAGGGACTCTGAAGAAAGAGCTCCGAGAATGAACCCAAGCAATTAAATCAATAGGAGTCTCTACAAGAAAGGATCTAAACCATCAAATCCAAAGTAGTGTTTTTCATCGGAGTTTGGTACTCGAAGTAACCTAAGATTCCAAGGTGTAGGAACTATGAAGGTAAGGCTTCGAGAGATGATTTCTAACCATAGATTAGGTAGAGTATAGGGAGATACTTTAGCCATTGGATCTATGAGCCTTATCGAAGGGAAATAAAAGAGTATAATGATTTCATGATGATGGGAAATACTAGTGTGTTCATTAGGATAATGTGTGGCGATATTTGATTGGTCGATGGGATGAGAATGGGGCCCGTTGGGTGAGGAGGGCCTTGAAAATCCATTTTAATTAATGGCTCAAGAGGATGACGTGGATAGTGCCACGTGCTGGGCATAGAAGGTGTCATGTGGCATAGTAATTTGGAACCTATAGGTGAGATTCTAAGGGAATTATGGATGCCACGTGTTAGGTGGTGATGGTGCCATGTGTCATGTAGAGATGTTGCCACATGTCAAGAGGATTTGGCACACGTATGTGAAAATATGAGACGATTTGGGTTGTTCGTCAAAGTTTTAAAGGTCAACCAGGCTATGTGGTGGCCAAGAACACCAACGGAGATGAAGGCATTGACGATGTATTGACAGTCATTGATCAGTAGTGGGTCAGAGTTAATCTCCATCGTATATTTATGAAGAACCCCCTTATAGGTTATAGAATGGATGAGGACATCATGAGTAGTGTGGCATGTCAGCACATCCAAAGGACGACAGGTGTCGATGCCCGGTTCGTCGTAAGGTCAAAGATGGAACATGTTGGGTCTAAACCATTGGATGGTCATTGGAATCACCAACCATCAGATATATGGACAAAGAAATATGGATCGTTCATTGCAGATGGAAGGGATTGGAAAGGTTATGTGTTGGCTAAGAATTTCGACGATGATGGAGGCATCGACGATGTGATGAGAATCATTGGATTTGTGGGACAATGTATTTGGTTCATTGATCCAGGTGTAATGTCTTCAGAGCACAAAAGAATGGAAGAGTATGCATTAAGCACCGAGACATTTAGAATCACCGACTCAATTAGATTCATTGGATGAGAGGCATTGGATCAATGAATATATTGTAATCCCAACTAATAAATCACCGTCAGAACTTGTGGTTGGGTCTTTTCGACCCATGGAAATAAAATCATGATGATGATGACTAGAGGTTCTGTGGGATTGGAACCAAGGTTCAGAGAACCATATTTTCAATGCCATGTCGAAGTCATAGTTGTTCCATGTCAATTGACACTTGGGATAGGCATCCACATGAATTCCATGTGGTAATGAGGTGGCACTGACCAATGAGGCCCGAGAACTTTGTAAATCCATAACTTTTGATCCAGAGCTTGGTTTTTACCATGGTGACACTCATTGGAAAGCTATTGATGAGAAGAAGACAATGGTTCCCTAAAGAAGAGGTATTGAGATGAATGTAAAAAAGAGAAAATTCGATTCCCCATACCTTTAAAGGGTACTTAGGGGGTTAGGTGTGTTACACCAAACCCATGTCACATAATGAAAAGGAACAATATAAAATTCCATATTACCCGGTTATCCTAATGGCTAATCGAACATTGTTTGCATAGGGGCAAACCCAGGGTTTAACTCTAACAGTGCACCAAGAATCCCTAACTATTGGCCCTTTCGACAACACCTACAAAGAAGATGCAGTCTCACTCGAAGTAGCAATAGGGGGTTGCAGAAAACATGTGTCTACAACCAGAGGAAGTGAAAACTGGATCCAAGGCAACAACACATAACAACCTAGATATTCTTTACCACGCTTGAGCTTACTTTGCAGGTTATATCTCAGATCTAACACAACAATGCAATAACAATATAACATAAAGGAAATAACACAACATCAACCACATAGAACAACAAGATATACGTGGTTCACCCTCTCCCTAGGGTTATGCCCATAGAACTGTGCTTCTTTATATATTAAATGGAAACATACAGTTCTATCTATGCTCTTAGCTTGCAATTCTCTCTCTCTCTCTCTCTCTCTCTCTCTCTCTCTCTCTCCTCTCTTATTATCTCCCCTCCCTGCGCACCCAGCTGCAGGGTTGATCTTCGCACCCAACTGAAGATCCATGATACAATAATGCTCTCGCAATGCAATGCTTCTCTCGCACACCACAATATTCACTCTCTTAACCCACAATGACAAACCCCTCTTCTCTCATATAGATATTTATTTATACATTACAATGACTCCCAGACAACCTTAGACCGAAGTTTAAGTGTCAAAACCCTAAATACAAAAACCCTAGGTGTATAAAAACCTAGGTCCACTTGACCCGCGTTTTCAGGGATTTTCCAGCCTGTTTCTTCGTCTTCTCTGCAAGGTTCTCCAAAGCACTCATTGACATCTTCTTCTGCTTGCCAAGTTGTCAATGATCCATCTTTTCTTGTTGATCTGTCTTCCTTGGTCTTCTCTTCCAACGGATATCTTTTACTTCCTTTCCTCCTTCTTCTCTGCTTCTGATCCATATGGATATCGGTGGCCACCCACCTTTTCCAACTGGCTTAAAAGAGTTTTCTGACAATTTTGGCAATTTACTATTTTTAGCAGTTTTAACTTTTGGGGCCATTTTGAGGGCCTAAATGAGGTTTTTTTGGGATAGAGCTCCTCAATGATAAACGAAGGCATGCTTGAGCCCCGAAAATGAATCTCCTCGATGATACCTTTCCAACGGGCTATCACAGGCCTAAAATGGAGATCGTATGAAAAAGTTACGACCCCGAGAAGTTGATGTACTAACTTACCCAAACGGGGCCCACATGACTTTTGGCGCTTCATCTCCTAGGGTTAGGTTTCTGGATGTCTATGGTTTTTAGAATTCTTTCTTATTGTAAAAAGGCCTTCAGAGCCTCATTGTAACCTTCTTCTTGTGAATGTGCATTGCCGTCACATCTCTTCTCAGAGATAAGCTGCCACCATTCCAACAAGCTTGTTTCTACTGCATTTTACAGTTTCATCTTATTTCGTTATTGAATAGAAAACTCGTTTTACTGTATCTCTGTTATTTTTTTTTAAGCACCTGTTCATAATCTGTATTCATTTCTTTCTTCTCATAAAATTCGGATCAATGGTATCAGAGCAGTTTTCTCCTTGTCCTGTTAATGCATGTCCCCAATAAGGTCGGAGTACAAAGAGTTGGGTCTTGAGCTTGTTTCTCTTGAGGAAAGACGCTCTTGCATGCCCAAGTGACCTCCCATGGTAGGAGAAAAGAAAGATGATGGGACAGGAGATCCTTTGAAACTGTTGATTGAGGAATCCCTCACGCAACAGCTGAATGAGATGATGCATAGTTTCACGCAAATCCTTCGATGACTACCAACAGGCGATGCATCTTCTTTGAATGGAGGCACCGACCCCATTCAAGGTACAAATAAACTTCGATATTCATATATTTGAAGGTATGATAGACACAGATGCTGTAGACAAGTGGTTGAATCTACTAGAAGGGTATTTTTCTGTCCATAACTTTTCGAATAAAGAAAAGATTACTTTTGCGCTCCTCAAAGTCATTCCCCATGTCAAAGATTGGTGGGAAACTTTCTGTGAGCAAAAGGAAATAGAGGAAACCTCATTATTTTCAGTCACGACCACCTGGGAATCCTTCAAGGATGTTATTAAGGAACAATACTACCTTATTGGAAGTTATGACGACCTATATACCAAATGGACCACGCTGTGGCAAGAAAGAGACCAAGCAGTGCTAGATTTCACAAATATCTTCCATACCTTCCGCACCAAGTTGGGTATCAAAGATTCAGAGTGACATCTGGTGCTCAAGTATCATATTTCTCTGCATAGATACATCTAGACCGAAATGAAATTTCTGGACATCTCATCCTTGGGCATAGCCTACCGATATGCCGTCAAAATCAAGCAGAAGCTCAAACAAAAGACGTGGCAATTTGGGCCTGGGAACCCCTCACAACAAAAGCCAGGAAAGGGTGGCCCCAACCCACCAAACAAAGTACAGAGAAAATATGGATAGTATCAGGACATCCAATCCAAGCCATAAGCAAAGAAGGACACTGGAAAGACAAAGAAAGATACCGGGAAGTGGTGCGATTTCCATAAGAGCCCTTGGCATAACACTGCTAACTATCACTCAAAGCAGTCACTGGTGGCCGAAGTGAAAGCTTCTGAATCAGATGCAGATTATGACTCTGAGCCAGAACTAGAAAGGGGAAGACGGATCATTGATGCGGAACCCAGTGCCACCGTTGCTACCACCAAGCTCCAGCCTGATGAACCAGACGAGCCAGAAGAAGGAGAGCACCTCTTCCATTCATAAATGTGGGTAAAAGGCACCCCGCTGCACTTCATCGTTGATAGCGATAGCTAGAAGAACCTCATCTCAGCAGAGGTCTTCAAGCGACTGACCCTGCCAACAACACCACACCCACAACCATATACCATTAGATGGCTTCACCAAGGAAGCGATCTATGCATCAGCCAACAGTGTCGATTGTCGTACGACATCAATCCCTTCAAAGACGAGGTATTATGTGATTTTTCTCCTCTCAAAGTTTGTGATGTTCTTTTGAGCCAACCTTATTTATGGAAACGTCATCTTGTATATGAGTCTAGGCCTCATAGTGTTATTATTACTTTGAACAGGAAATTGTATAGGATACATGAGGTAGTCCCACCTAGTGCTATTTCCTTGATCTCTGCTAAGAAATGAAGGAAGGTCATTTCTCAGATGGGGAAGTTTGTCTTCTTTGTGATTCTCTCTCAGAATAAGTGAAATATCACAACCACATCCAGGGTCTCTGTGGCCGACCTCTCCACACAGCAGAAGCAAGTAGATAAGGTCATGGAAGAATACTCGAATATCTTCTCCTCACCTACAGGGGTACCTCTACACTGCTAGGTCAAGCACCCCATCGATCTGACCCCCAACGCACTGCTACCCAATGGGCTAGTCTATCGTCACTCTTTGTTAGAGAATGAGGAGATGAAGCGACAGATCCAAGAACTACTCCACAAGGGGCACATCCACCCCAGCTCATCACCTTGCGGGAGCCCAATCGTGTTGGTACAAAAGAAAGATGGAACATGGTGACTCTTTATTGATTACCGAGCTCGAAATAAAATCACAGTAAAAAACCGGTACCCAATTCCCTGAATCCATGACCTCCTTGATCAAATCACGAGGGCCAAATACTTCAGTAATATTGATCTGAAGTCTGGCTACCACTAGGTCTCGATAGAACAAAAATATGTATGGAAGACCGCCTTCAAGTCAAAGGAAGGCCTTTTTGAATAGTTGGTCATGCCCTTTGGTTTGACAAATGCTCCAACCACTTTCATGAGGATGATGGATGATATCCTCCAACCATTTACCAATACTTTTGTAATGGTGTATCTGGATGACATTCTAATTTACAACAAGACTTGGGCCGAACACTTGTAGCATATTTAGTAGGTTTTGCACACCCTGTGGTAGCATAAGCTATACGCCAACTTGGAAAAATGCTCCTTCGGCATGGACAGGGTCCATTACCTGGGCTACATCATTGATCATCATGGTGTACATGTGGATCCATCCAAGATCCAAGTCATCCGTGACTGCCCCAGCCCCAACAACACTCACTGAGCTTCAGAGCTTCTTGGGCATTGCCAATTTCTACCGTAGGTTCGTGTTGGGTCTCTCCCATATTGCATGGGCCCTCAACCAAATAAACAGGGGTGGTGGTAAGGAGAAATTTGTGTGGGGCCGGTCCCAAAAACTAGCGTTCGATGATTTGAAGCAGTGCTTGTGCTCAGCCCCAGTACTTTCACTACCAGACCTGCAACATCCTTTTGAGATCGAGACAGATGCTTCAGACTATGCTGTGGGCGTCGTTCTCACTCAACATGGCCACCTCGTGGACTATCATAATGAGACACTACCAGATACTATATGTAAGTACCCTAATTACGAAAAAGAAATGTACTCCATTGTGAAAGCATGCCGCCAGTGGAGACATTACATTCTTGGGAAGGAGACAGTCATCCACACTGATCATAAGCCACTGCAGTTCATGCAGACACAGGGAAAATTGTAGAATGACTACCATCAAAAGTGGTCCACATAATTGCAGTAATTCCACCTCAACATCAAGTATAAAATAGGAAGCACCAATCACATCGCTGATTGCCTCAGTAGACCGCTAGTCGTGGCACTCACCATGGTGCTAGACTCTTGCATCCATGAGACATCTGGATAGCCCCAACTCTATAAGACAGACCCTGACTTTGCCATGACCTACCAAATGTTGGGTGCGAACGCCATTGTCAATAATTTCCATATTCAGGATGGGTTGTTGTGTCATCTAGGCCATATTTGTGTTCCATCAAGTGAGTGAGAGAAGATGATCTGGGAATCCCACTACAATCGCATGGTAGGACACTTCAGCGTTGAAAAGACAGTGGCAATGCTACAGAAACATTTCTACTGGCAGAAACTTCAACAAGAGGTCAGAAAGTATATTAGGTCCTGCACTACCTACGTTATTGCCAAACCAACCACTAAGAAATAGGGCCTGTACACCCCTCTTCCTACCCCTGACAGGCCATGGGAATCCATCTCAATGGACTACATGTCAAGCCTCCCGTCCACCAAGCGGGGAAATGACTGTGTTTTTGTGGTTGTTGATCGCTTTTCTAAGATGGCGATTATGGTTGCCTGCAAGAAGAGAATCACAGCGGAGGCCACTTATTAACACAAAATAATAGAGATACAATAAAACTGGTTTTCTATTAAATAACGAAATAATATGAAACTGTAAAATGCAGCGGAAACAAGCTTACTGGAATGGTTGCGAGTTATCTTTGAGAAAAGATGTGACGGCAGCGCGCATTCGCAAGAAGAAGGTTACAATGAGGCTCTGAAGGCCTTTTTACAATAAGAAATAATGCCCAAAACCCTATACATCCAAAAATGTAACCCTAGGAGATGAAGCACCAAAAGTCACGTGGGCCCCGTTTGGGTAAGTTAGTACATCAACTTCTTGGGTTTGTAACTTTTCCATACGATCTCTATTTTAGGCATGTGATAGCCCATTGGAAAGGTATCATCAAGGAGATTCATTTTGGGGGCTCAATTATGCCATTGGATATTTTTGAGGTGCTGGATYCTGAAAAACCCTCATTTAGGCCCTCAAAATGGCCACGGAAGTTAAAACTGCTAAAAATAGTAAATTGCCAAAAATGTTACAAACCTGTTTTGAGCCAGTTGGAAAAGGTGGGCGGCCACCGATATCCATCTGGATCAGCTTATTTTACCACTTCGGMCCATTCTCAGTCAATGTTCTTTCTATGTAGTTCGTACTTCACCTTTCTTCCTTATTCTTCTCTTTCTTCCATAACCAAGGGCCAACAAAAATGATCTTATTCCTCAATTCCACTACTATGCCTATATATGCCATTCTACTCCTCTTTATAAATAATCTTCAACGCTTGAGATCTTTTGTATTTTGAAACACTAGTATACAGGTACACATTTGATTAGTTATTGATCTCCTTCCACATCTCTTAATCACATATAGTTATTTGAAATTTTATTCTCCAGTGCCTCAATGGGGACTCCTTTACCTAGATTGGTTCCAATCTTTTAGGTTTTATTGATTCATCCTAGGGAATCTCCATTAGCATAGTCTACTCATATCTTGGGATTTTTAACTCTAAAACTTCAATAGAGGATCTATCAAGCTAGGGAAAGGGAGGTACCATCTCCTTTGAGCCACCAAGTCTTTATATTATTCATACTTTAGTAATTTATCATTACAATAGTAGATCCAATGTTTAATTTTTATATTGCATATATATCTTTGTATCAGAGATAGAAAAAAGTGTTCTCTTGCAAGAATTTTGATCCAAATTTGAAGGTCATTTCATGTTGTTGATCACTCTTGGAGGAATATCATAAATATTTTTTTCAACCTAGGTATATTCATCATCTACAACTGAAAAAAATTCTAGTTGATTTATCGTCCTTCGTATCTTTCTATTTCCAACATTAGGGTTTCTATCCCATTAAAGGGATTTACAATTGATTAAACCTCGTTAGTTTTCCCTATTTCCTCATTTATTTTGTTGGAAATAGGGAAAATTTAAGTCTAAGTGTCAAAACCCTAAATGCCAAAACCTTAGGTGTCTAAAACCCTAGGTCCACTTGACTCGTGTTTTCAAGGCTTCGCCAACCTCTCATTCTGTCTTCTCCGTGAGGTTCTCCAAAGCACTCGTTGACATATTCTTCTTCTTGTTGAGTTGTCCACGATCCATCTTTCCTTGTTGATCTGTCTTCCTTGATATTCTCTTCCAACGGCTAGCTTTTCCTTTCTTTGTTCCTTCTTCTCCACTTCTTTGACCACTTCGACCCATTCTCAGTCAATGTGATTTCCGCACAGTTCGTACTTCGCCTTTCTTCTTTACTCTTCTCTTTATTCCATAACCAAGGGACAATATGCCCCCAACAATCACCTATGACTCGTCCCCAGTCACTGCAATACTGAACCTTTTATTTCACTTCAACTTTAGATTGCGCGGAGTAGCTTGTGCTTTCTTCTCGGTCTCTCCCTTCCTTTTGCAGACTGTCTTTTTTTTATCTGGTACCCAGTTTCAACTGCACCTGGTACCTAGACCCCTATTCTTGTGCTTTTACTGAGATCTGCAAGGAAGCTGGTTGTCATAATACAATTTCAACCGACTCCCATTTATTAAACCTTCCTTCCATTCTCCACTCAATGTATTCAACTTCTCAACTCCACCTTCTGCAAAATAGGCAACCTCATAGGGCCCAAGCCAATGTGTCTTGAACTTCCTTGGATGCTTCATGAACTTTTTTTCGTATACCAGCACCAGATCTCTATGTTTGAATTTCTTCCTCTTGATATGTATGTCATGGTAGGCCTTCTCTCATTCCTTCTGTACCTTCTGATGAAATCCTGCAAATCCAAATAATCTTTTTTCACACTAGAAATATTTTTCAGCGCTGTCTCCGAGATCTTATTGAAATCTTATACTATATGATCCAGGTGGATATTGGTGGCCACCCACCTTTTCCAACTGGCTCAAAATAGCTTTATGGCAATTTTGGCAATTTACTATTTTTAGTAGGTTTTAACTTCTGGGGCTATTTTGAGGGACTAAATGAAGGTTTTTCGAGATCGAGGTTTTCAATAATAGTTGAAGGCATTATTGAGCCCTCAAAATTAATCTCCTCGATGATACCTTTCCAACGAGCTATCACACACCTAAAACGGACATCGTATGCAAAAGTTATGATCCCGGGAAGTTGATGCACCAACTTACCCAAACGAGGCCCACATGGCTTTTGGCGCTTCATCTCCTAGGGTTAGGATTTTGGATGTCTAGGAATTTTGGCATTCTCTATTATTGTA
>JASDQU010307127.1:97675-108039 GCA_032191745.1 Picea mariana | reverse complement strand
TAAGTGAAAAGTATGCAGCACGAACTACCAGTCGTTTCTCCTGAATTACTGTATATTCGCGAGGTGTCATTCCTATTGATAGGAACTGGAATATCTCATTGAAGTGATCATCAACCTTTTTGATGGCCAACAACTATCCATCTGGTAATGTATCCTCCAAACTGGTAGGTTCCTCTCCATGTTCTAGCCTAGACAAGTGGTCAGGTCCCTTGCTCATTTTCCTTGGCTTGACCAAAAATTCAAAGTCATATTCCTGGAATAACAGTAGCCATATGCATAGTCTTCCCCCCAAAATTGGCTTGTTGACTAAGTATTTCAATGCAGAGTGATCAGTAAACATCTTAAAGTGTCCTCCCAATAAGTAGTGTTGAAATTGATGTAGCGCATACACCATAGCTAAACCTTCTCTTTCAGTGCTGGTGTAATTTATCTCGGTTGTAAATATCTTCTTACTAGAAAAGGCTAGCTGGTGATCAATATCTCCTGCTCCTGGTTGTGCTAACACCGCTCCTAATGAAATAGATGATGCATCGACGTGCACATGGAATTCCTTACTCCAATCTAGGAAAACCAGAATACGCGGAGTGACCATTTTTTTTCTTCAGTGTGTCGAAGCTCTGTTGACATTCCTCTGACCATTGAAACTGAAAATATTTCTTTAAAATATTTTCCATGGGTGTTGTTATCTGTGCAAAGCCCTTGATGAACTTTCTATAGTTTCCATTATTTCCTAGTGCAGTGCACAACTGTCTAACCGAATTAGGAGGAGGTAGATCAACAATGATGGAAATCTTGGAAGGATCTACCAGCAACCCTTGTTTACACACAATATGGCCTAACAACACTCCAAAGGGTAAGAATAAGATACACTTCTTCAGGTTTAGGGAAATCTAACATTGCCTTCACTTATCCATCATTAGTCTTAAACATTCAATATGATTTTTCAATAAGCTAAAAACAGTCCAATCATTAAAATATGCTTCCAAAAATTTATGTAAAAATTCCTTGAATGCTTCAACCACCACCCTAGAAAATATGGTTGGTGCATTTTTTGATCCGAAAGGTATCACTTTGTACTGGAAAGAACCCCATTCTGTTGCAAATGTGGTCTTATGGCGATCTTCCTTAGCAATATTGATCTGGTGATAACCTAAAAATCCATCTGTGAAGGAGTAAACTTCTTGTCCTCCTACATTTTCTAACACTTCGTTAGTAAATGGTGTAGGGAAAGGATCATGTAAACATGCATCATTTAGTTTCGTCAAGTCTACACAGATTATGATCTCTCCTGACTTCTTATCCTAGACCACCATATGGCTAATCCACTCTTATTCTTCGACAGGCTCTATGATTTTTGCTTCCAACATTCTGTCTAGTTTGATCCTGACTTTCTTCTTATACTTGGGATTCAGTATGTAGGGTCTCTACTTGACTGGCCTTGCATCTGGTTTCAAGGGTATCTTCATTTCTCCCATGGGCCCTTTAATTCCATTGATGTCAGTGAACTTGGTTGGAAACAAGTCCTAATATTCATGCAGTAATTCTGTGATCTTATCAATAGTGGCATCATCACAATAATATCAAACGTTGGCCAACTTAGGTACTTTCTCTCTTCCAATATTAACTTTCTTGATTTTGATTGGTTGTCCAATGAAAGGTAGTTCACCCCCGACCCTTCTATGTCTCTCTATCCTTCATTTTCTGCGATGTTCACATTCCTAGGGTCATCATCTTCATCAACATTGATATTGTAGCAACCTTGTAATTTTCAAAGAGGTGCGGTCCATTCATCTTCTTCTTGCTCCAAAGGGATGTTAGGTGCCTCCTCAAAGACTTTTTGTCTTACAACTTGTAAAGCATGATCTACTATGGGGTATTGCCTTTCAAATAAAAATGTAGCTACAAATGTCTAAGTCATATCGTACCAATTTGAAGTGGTGAGGCACATTTCTGCTTGAAGATACCAATTCATAGGCATTGTGTCCAAAATGTTAATGAACTTATGCACGCACTCCTCCTGGGGAATGTTTCTCCAGGCCTCCTCACAACTTTGCACATGGTCCTTCATACATCTTTGACCTGTGTATCGAACTTCGCACCCTTTGACTTGTTTCTAAAAGTGCATTATCCTTAGAGTGTGACATTGCACCCAATTCGCAATGTTCTTCTTATGTGTTCCCCACCATCTCATTTCCATTTCTTTCAAGGATTCATCCAGTGCCAACAATATCTTTTGTAATGGTACAATTTCTTCAAATTCCAATAAGAAAGTTTCTAAATTATTTAAACCATCAAATGTGGGAAGATTACTTACTTCTGTGCCAATCCAATGACCTTCCCTGGTCAATCTAGCACACCTCTGCGCAGAAGCTTCATACATTTTGTTCTTTAGTTCTTTAGTGCTTCTTTTGAATCTGATGAGCATGCGTTATCACTTTGCCCGCTTAAATTCCCATCTGATGTAGGATTAATGTAATCCTTCTATCTTGTTGTCAATTTATATATATTCTCTAGCTCGTATGCGCGGTCTTCTTCTCTAATGGGTTCTGTGTATCTACGACCTTCATCAGGATCAAGAGGTGCAATGACCCTAAGGCCATCACCTTCAAATTTCATTCTTCTTTTCTTTAAGTCAACAACAATGGAATTGTTGAAATCCCAATCAATTCCTAACAATGCAGAATAAGGACAACCTTCATCAACTATCTCAATCACCTCGAAGTCCAAAAAAGTCCTTACCCCATTGATGTCCATAAGGACATGCTCCAGTCTTCCAAAGGGGATTACTTCCTGCTGATTAGCCATCTTGAGTCTGATAGAGGAGTAAATCAACTTAGGTTTTCCCATCAATGCCCAGGTCTGCTTCGTCATAACGTTTACTTCTGATCCCATGTCGAGGACCACATAATCTATGTCATAGTCCCCAATTTGAGAATTAAGGTGTAGTTCCTTGTTTGTCCTTCTTTTTCTTTATACTTTAGGTACTGCTCTATTCAGTAGAGGATCTATCCTGCCTATCTCATATTGTCTAATCAAATTTTGTAGTTCTTGCATAGCTCTTCCATCCTGATTCCTTAATCAAATCAATGAATGTATATAAGAAACTAACATGCTTGCTTACCTCCTTTCCTTCTCCAGGTGATGCAAACTGATTGAATGCCAGAGGCATCCCTCATTCTCTGACTTCTGGTTGTGCCTTCGATGAATGAGTCTATTCTCCTCTGACTTCTCTTCTTGCCTATTTAAATGTATTCTTCTTCGTCCTTGTATCAAAAAATTGTGTCTTCTCTGCAACTCTTTTGACCCTTGATTCTTTTGTATTCTTTCTTGCAGTCACTCTATCTTCTCCTGTAAAACACCCCCTCTAGTGATAACAACGACTGTGGGATCCTCCCTGTGAGGTTCGACTGATATTAATTGTACTTGTTTGTTTCCTCCTCGTCTCTCCTGAAGTTTCACTAACAATGTTGGACAATCCTCAATAACATGTTTAAATGAGTTGCAGTAGCTGCAAGTGGTACAAGGGTTCTGATAATCTCTTTCCAAATGACCCAGCTGGGTGCAGTTATAACAAATGATTTGACCTCGACCTTGACCCATGTCTCCTCCTCGTCCTCCTCCTATGAATCCACTATGAGGATTGAAGTTTCCTCTTCCTAGGGAATTAAACTGCATAACATTTCCCTCCTGCTGCATCTCTCCTTCAATCCTATATGTATCTCTTGAAATTTCATGTAAGAGATCATAAGCCCTACAATCCTTCTCATCATGCCCCATAGATTTATAGAATGTACAACAAAGGTTGGTAGGTGTCTGGACATATTTTTGCATGTAATAACATTCACCAAGGCAATGTCTATTTCTACATACCTCGCACCAGGGTAGAATAACCTGCCTCAAAGGGCTCAGAGCTCCAGAGGCCAAGTACTCATTAAATAGGGTACAATGCTCCTTGTCATGGCCCTCTGATTTACATCTGATACACCAAATGTCTTCTCTTTTATATTTTCCCTTTTCTTTCTTCATATCTCCAACCCGCAGAGATAAGCTATTTAGATTACTCAAAAATTGGCTCATACCTGAGTTGTATCCTCCCATAGGGGTTGATTCTAGCTTCATAGCAATCTTCAATGCCTTAGCCTGCGAAGCAACCTTCTGTTGCATCAAAAGAAATCTGATGTTTGGTAGGAGGGAAATAATGAACCATTCCTTATTTTCCTCATCTAGGATCTGAAAATTCAAACGACCTGTCAAGGTATTAAACCTCTGATCAAACTCCCAAACAGGTTCAACTACTCTCTTCTTGATTTCTTTCAGTTCTGTAATGCACTGTGACTCTGACTTGGGTTTCTTGAATTTTTCACTCAATGTAGTCTTGATAACGTTCAGCAGTTTAGGTTGTACAGTCCCTGTAACAAACTTCATATACCAACTCAATGTGCGGTCTCTCAAGGTAGTACTAAATTGAGCTCTCTTAACAGCTTCGTCACTGACTTTCTTGATACTCCATACAGCTTCGCATAAAAACCAGAGTTGATTATGATCTTCAGATCCATATCCTCTAAAGATAGGTAACCTCATTTCGTCTACCATAGATATTCCTAGGTTTCTTGACTGATTATGTACTGGAATGCTGGTAACAGTGCTATGAGTGCTCTGATAAATTCGACTACTCTGGTTACTTAACACTGCTAAAACAATAGGAGGAGTAATAATACTTACTTCAACGGTAGGCGTAGTTCCTGAAGTCTTTGATTCTTCTCGGTGAGGTTCTTTAGTCTTCCCTTCCTTTTCCCTAGCAGTCTCTAAATGTTCCTCATTTAAAAACTCTTATTCCTCTCCACTATAGAACCCTTCATCCTATGCTAGTGGCTCGTGAATCTTCTCAAACATGTTCACCAAAGGAACCTCTCTGAAGTTTCTCCCATTGTGCGTATGTCCGACCTCTGTGTCGTTGTCGCTGTCTGAGTTCTTGAACATTAGTTTTTCAATCCAACGAATTATTGTATATTCAATATGTTCTTCTCATGCAATAGCATCTTGATCTTCAACTTCAAAAAGTGTAAAAAATTTCCTCTAGGTCCGTTGAAGAAATATCTCTTTGCTTGGCTATATGACTTGACTCTGTCAATAGAAAACTCAATAATGTACCCTTCAATAGTGCTATCAAACCAGTGATCTACCACTCTTGACACAACATTATCAACTCTCTTGACCTTCTTGATCAACACCGACATCCAAACCACAGGAGGTCTAGGTCTGATTTCAAACTAGGTATCTGCTAATCTAGCTAACCACTTGTATAGCTCTTTATGAATTCCTCCAAAGACAATCTTGTGTATATCAATAAAGATATCCCTTCCCAACCAATCCTCTGTACTAAGATTATGTTTCTTTTTCTGGGCTCCAGCGAAGTCCTTTTCTTGTTCTTCCATCTACTTCTGAATCTCTGTCTTCGATGGAAACCACCTTGACATTCCCTCAAGAATATCCTGGTCCCGGAAACAGAACCATTTGTTGGCACAGGGGAAAACCTAGGGTTCAACTCTAACAGCACACCAACAATCCCTAACTACTGGCCCTTTCAGTAAAACCTACGAAGAAGATGCAGTCTCACTCGAATTAGTGATAGGGGGTTGCAGGACACAAGTGTCTACAACCAAAGGAAGTGCAAAGTGGAACTAGGGAAACAACACATAGCAAACTATCTATTCTTTACCATGCTTGAGCTTACTTCGCAGGTTATATCTTATATCTAACACAACAATGCAATAACATTATAAGAGAAAGAAAATAACACAACATCAACCACATAGAACAAAAAGATATATGTGGTTCACCCTCTCCCTAGGGCTACGTCCACAAAACTGTGCTTCTTGATATATTAAATGGAAACATACAGTTCTATCTGCGCTCTTAGCTTGCGGATCTCTCTCTCTCTCTCTCCTCTCTTCTTCTCTCCCCTCCCTGTGCACCCAGCTGTAGGATTGATCTTCGCACCCAACTAAATATCCACGATACAATAATGCTCTCGCAACGCAATGCTTCTCTCGCACACCACAATAATCACTCTCTTAACCCACAATGACAAACCCCTCTTCTCTCATCTAGATCTTTAATTATACATTAAAATGAATTCCAGACAACCTTAGACTGAAGTCTAAATGTCAAAACCCTAAATTCCAAAACCCTAGGTGTCTAAAACCCTAGGTCCACTTGACCCGCATTTTCAAGGCTTCGCCGGCCTCTCTTTCTATCTTCTCTGTGAGGTTCTCCAAAGAACTCATTGACATATTCTTCCACTTGCTGATTTTTCCATGATCCATCTTTCCTTGCTGATGTGTCTTCCTTGGTATTCTCTTCCAACGACTATTTTTTCCTTCATTTTCTCCTTCTTCTCTACTTCCTTGACCACTTCGATCGATTCTCAGTCAATGTGATTTTTGTGCAGTTTGTACTTCTCCTTTCTTCCTTACTCTTCGCTTTCTTCCATAACCAAGGGCCAACAAACATTATCTTATTCCTCAATTCCACTACTATGACTATATATGCCATTCTACTCCTCTTTATAAATAATCTTCAACTCTTGAGATCTTTTATATTTCAAAACACTAGTATATAGGTACACATTTGATTAGTTATTGATATCCTTCCACATCTCTTAATCACATATAGTTATTTGAACTTGTATTCTCCACTGCCTCAATGGGGACTCCTTTATCTAGATTGGTTCCAATCTTTTAGGTTTTATTGATTCATCCTAGGGAATCTCCATTAGCATAGTCCACTAATATCTTGGGATTTTCAACCCTAAAACTTCAACAGAGGATCTACCAAGCTAGGGCAAGGGAGGTATCATATCCTTTGAGCCACCAAGTCTATATATTATTCATACTTTGGTAATTTATCATTACAATAGTAGATCCAATGTTTATTTTTTATATTGCATATATATCTTTGTATCGAAGACAGAGAAAAGTATTCTCTTACAAGAATTTTGATCCAAATGTGAAGGTCATTTCATGTTGTTGATAACTCTTGGAGGAATATCATAAATATTTGTTTCAACCTAGGTATATCCATCATATACAACTGAAAAAAATTCTAGCTGATTTATCTTCCTTCCTATCTTTCCCTTTCCAACATTAGGCTTTATAGCCCATTAAAGGGATTTCCAGTTGATTAAACCTCGCTAGTTTTCCCTATTTCCAGTTGATTAAACCTCAAAATTTTGTCTTCTTTGTGATTCGTTCTCAGAATAAGTGAAAGATAACAGCCACATCCAAGGTCTCTTCGATCGACCTCTCCACATAGTAGAAGCAAGTAGATAAGGTCATGCAAGAATACTCAGATATCTTCTCCTCACCTATAGGGGTACCTCTGCACTGCCAGGTTAAGCACCCCATCGATATGACCCCCGACACATCGCTACCCAATGGGCTAGTCTATCATCACCCTTTGTTAGAGAATGAGGAGATCAAGTGACAGATCCAAGGACTGCTTCACAAGGGGCACATCCGCCCCAGCTCATCACCTTGCGCGAGCCCAATCATGTTGGTACAAAAGAAAGATGGAACCTGGTGACTCTGTATTGATTATCGGGCTTTGAATAAAATCACAGTCAGAAATCGATACCTGATTCCCCAAATAAATGACCTCCTTGGTCAACTCACAGGGGAAAAATACTTCAGTAAGATTGATCTGAAGTCTAGCTACCACCAAGTCTCGATAGAACAGACAGATGTATGGAAGACTGCCTTCAAACCAAAGGAAGGCCTTTTTGAATGGTTGGTCATGCCCTTTGGTTTGAAAAATGCTCCAGCCACTTTCATGAGGATGATGGACGATATCCTGCGACCATTCACCAATACTTTTGTAGTGATCTATCTAGATGACATTCTAATTTACAACAAGACTTGGGCCGAACACTGGCAATATATTCAGCAGGTTCTTCACACCCTGCGACAGCATAAGCTATACACCAACTTGGGAAAATACTCCTTTGGCATGGATAGGGTCCATTACCTGGGTTACATCATTGATCAACATGGCGTAGATGTGGATACATCCAAGATCCAAGTCATCCATGACTGGCCAGCCCCAACAACGCTCACTAAGCTTCAGAGCTTTCTAGGCCTTGCCAATTTCTACCACAGGTTCATGTTGGGTTTCTCCCATATTGCATGGGCCCTCAGCCAAATAAACAGGGGTGGTGGTAAGGAGAAATTTGCGTCGGGCCAGTCCCAACAACAAGCGTTCAATGATTTGAAGCAGCGGTTAAGCTCAACCCCAGTACTTTCACTACCATACCTGCAACATCCTTTTGATATCGAGACAGATGCTTCAGACTATGTTGTGGGCATCCTTCTTACTCAACACAACCACCCTGTGGCCTATCATAGTGAGACATTGTCAGATACTATTTGTAAGTACCCTACTTACAAAAAATAAATGTACTCCATTGTGCAAGAATGCTGCCAGTAGAGACATTACATTCTTGGGAAGGAGACAGTCATCCACATTGATCATAAGCCACTGCAGTTCATGCAGACAAAGGGAAAATTGCAAAATGACTACCATCAAAAGTGGTCCACATACTTGCAGCAATTCCACCTCAACATCAAGTATAAAACAGGAAGCACCAATCATGTCGTTGATTGCCTCAGTAGACCGTCAGTCGTGGCACTCACCATGGTTCTAGACTCTTGCGGCCATGAGACATCTAGATGGCTCCAACTCTATGAGACAGACCCTGACTTCGCCACCACCTACCAAATGTTGGGTGCAAACACAGTTGTCGATAATTTCCATCTTTAGGATGGGCTATTTTGTTGTCTGGGCCATATCTGTGTTCCATCAAGTGAGCGAGTGAAGCTAATCTGGGAAGCCCACTACAGTAGGGTGGCAGGACACTTCGGCATCTAAAAGACAGTGGCGATGCTACAGAAACATTTCTACTGGTCGAAACTTTGACAAGAGGTTAGCAAGTATATCAAGTCTTGCACTGTCTGCGCTATTTCTAAACCGACCACTAAGAAACAGGTCCTGTACACCCCTCTTCCTACCCCTGATAGGCCATGGGAATTCATCTCAATGGACTACATGTCAGGCCTACCATCCACCAAGAAGGGAAATGACTGTGCTTTTATTGTTGTTGATCACTTTTCTAAGATGGCGATTCTAGTTGCCTGGAAGAAGACAATCACAGCAGAGGCCACTGCTTAACACAAAATAACAGACATACAGTAAAATTGGTTTTTTATTCAATAACAAAATAAGTTGAAACTATAAAATGCAGCGGAAACAAGCTTGCTGGAATGGTGGCAGCTTATCTCTGAGAAGAGATGTGAAGGTAGCGCGCATTCTCAAGAAGAAGGTTAAAATGAGGCTCTGAAGACCTTTTTACAATAAGCAAGAATGCCAAAACCCCTAGACATCCAAAAACCTAACCCTAGGAGATGAACCACCAAAAGTCATGTGGGCCCCGTTTGGGTAAGTTAGTACATCAACTTCCCAGGGTCGTAACTTTTGCATACAATCTCCGTTTTAGGCGTGTGATAGCCCATTGGAAAGGTATCTTTGAGGAGATTCATTTTTAGGGATCAATAATTACTGCAAGTTAGATAATTGGAGAAAAATACAAAGGTGTACAAACCAGGAGAAAGCTAATCAAAACCACTGAACAATCTCATATAGCTTTCATATCCATGCTGGAACACAAGAATTTCAATGAAGCCAGCAAAGATGATCACTGGGTTAAAACAATGAATGATGAACTTGATCATATTGAGAAAAAACAATACGTGGGAGATGGTTCAAAGACCTGAAGGTAAAAACGTCATTGGCTCCAAATGGATCTTTAAGAATAAGTTGAATGAGCAAGGACAAGTTATCAGGAACAAAGCAAGGTTAGTCTGTAAAGGCTATGCTCAGATAGAAGGACTGGATTTTGGTGAAACATTTGCGCCCATAGCAAGATTAGAAGCTATCAGAATGTTTCTTGCCTATGCTTGTCATAAAAGTTTTAAAGTCTACCAAATGGATGTCAAGTCAGCCTTTCTAAATGGAGAGATAAGTGAAGAAGTCTATATGGAACAACCAGAGGGTTTCAAACTGTCTGATAACCCTGACTTAGTATGCAAGCTGAAGAAAGATTTATATCGTTTAAAACAAGCCCCTCGAGCCTGGTATCACAGACTGGATATGTATCTCAAAGAAAAAGGGTTCAAGAGAGGAACAATTGACAATAATCTGTATATTAAAATAGAGGATAATAATTTGCTCATCGCACTGGTCTATGTAGATGACATCATCTTTGGATGTAATAAGGATTCATTGGTACAATGGTTTTCTTCTTCCATGGA
>JASDQU010307127.1:85485-97063 GCA_032191745.1 Picea mariana | reverse complement strand
TGTTGCACTCAGGTATTATGGATGATTTAGACACTTGCAGACTTGGAGGTAAAATACACTGCACCGATCCCAATTCATTGTGATACCACTAGTGCCATTAGTGTGTCTAAAAATCTTGTATTCCACTCCAAGACCAAGCATATTCCCATAAAATATCATTTTCTGAGAGAGAAGGTCTCCAATCAGATTATTCAGGTCCATTACATTCCAACCACAGAACAAATTGTAGACATTTTTACTAAACCTCTACCCAAGAAACCATTTGAATATCTCAGACAGAAGCTAGGTGTTATCTCGTCTCACATGTAAGAGAGTCCATCCTGTTGGGGGGAGTCCTGTATTGGTTGCATATCTGATAGCTCCTAAAATTAATGCAACAACTTAGGGGGAGCGTGTTTTCTTTGACATTGATGTCAAAGGGGGAGAAAAGGATTTGTCCGGATCAGATGCTACAGTTGGACATCCAAATAGATTAGCGCAACCATTTAGGGTTTCCATCAATGCCAAAGGGGGAGATTTTTGGAAGGTTTACAGTTGGGAGTAAGCTTGCCATTGATGGCAAGAACAACGATGGCAAAGATCAGCATGATCAGTAGCGCAGTGATAATGGAAGAGTAAACTCCATTTTAGAATTTTGGATACCGGGAGTTGAAGTGTCGAAACACTGCACCACCAAAGTGGTGAAATCGCAAAGTGATGAAATCGCAAGGTGGACGAAATCGCGAAGCGACAAAATCGCGAAGTTGGATGAAATCACGAAGCAGCGAAATCGCGAAGTGGAGAAATCAAGAGAAGATCTGGGCTGTAGGATCTAGGGTATCTACAAAGGCTCAATAGCTGTTAGATATGGTGAAGTTGCAAGGCAGATAAGTCCAAGAGTCATCCAACTCCCCAAAACTATGAAGGAATCCTGGCTGCCCATCGGGGACAGTCGTGGATCGTTGAAAAAGAGGACACGTGGTGGAAGATCGTCATGTCGTTGACTGGAAAATAAAAGGAACGGGGTTCCCTAACTTCTCGAATTCGCGATATGTGAAATCACGAAATAATCTCAACCATTAGATCAAGGCCAAATATGGATCATTGATCAGGCACAATGAAGGCTCATGGAGTTGCAAAGTCCTGATAAAATATTGATCATTGATCCAAGAGGGACGCATGGCAGAAGATCAGAGCATGTCAAAAATCCATCTCGGAGTTTCACGTATCACGACTTGGAGTGACGAGAACCTCCATCACAGGAATCGTGATATGAGAACTCACGATAAGATCTAGACCATCAAATCACCAAGAACGAGGACTATTGGTCTGAGCTTCATCTCGGAGTCTCGCCTATCGCAACTTGTAGTGATGAGAATCTCCATCTAAGGAACAACAAGATGCGAGATCGCAAAAATATAAGGACCGTTGGATCACCAAGAACGTGGACCGTTGAATAGAGCTCCATCTCAAAGCTTTGTCTATCGCGACTTGGAGTGTCAAGAACTTCCATCCTAGGAACAACGATATGCAAAATTGCGATTTAATCGTAGTCGTCAGATCAAGGTGTGATCAGGACCATTGATCCGACTCCATTTCAGAGTTTCACAAATCACGACTTGGAGAGGCAAGAAACATAACCACAAGAATGCCGAAATCACGATATGCGAAATCATGATACGATCTGAGTTGTTGAATGAAGATCAGATCTGAACCATTGAATCATAGGACAAGTGGCAAGGGATTGGAATTTCACTGACTTGGAGTCAATGGAACATGGTGTGGAAACTCGTGAAATATGAAGTGCCTTTTAGCACAGCCTATGGTCACCACCGGTGGTCACGAAAAGGGAAGGAGTCAGTTCAGATAAGCTCCATTTCGGGGTTTCGTGGATCGCGACTTGGAGAGTCGAGATGCCTCATCTCCAGATTCATGAAATGTGAAATCGCAAACGTGATTTATGCTTAAGCGTGTGGTCATAGACATTGGGCACATCGATGGAAGATGGAGGAAGAAGCTAGAGGTGCTAAGCTTCACCATAGGGATCCCGAAATGACGAATTACAAAATGGAAAAACATGCACATGATTCTTTATTCTTAATGCAACAGTTCAGGTGAAGTTGAACAAGATTGAAGGGATACTTTTTCACTTCTCAATGTAATAGCTAAAACAAATGATGATCTCTGCCAGAGGACTCGAAGAGCACTGAGAGTGATCGCCAAAGAAGATGAAGAGTCTCAAGGCATCTTCCAGTGGATTGAGGATTATTGATATAGGTGATTGACAGATGGAAGGGGATTGAAGTCTGTAGCTGAAAACATAAAGGATAAGATCGTCTAAGACAGAGAAGATGAAGAGTCTCGACTGCCAGAGAGGCTGAGGAATCTTAGCATGACATCCAGTGATGTTGAACACGTGGGAAAACCACCAGAGAAGTTGAAGGGTTACCGAGATGATCATATAGAGCACTCGACATGTGGAGGAGATGAACACACTGTGAGCAGGCAGAGGGATTGCACACATTACATGCACAAGTAGCACAAAAGCTATAAGTATAGGATACAAAGAAGAGTTGCGATTGTTGTGGTTGTAGTTGTTGAAGGTGATTCATGCGTGAAGGAGGAGGGAAGTGCAGCAGTTGAATTGAACAGAAGAGGAACTGTGCAGTGAATGGACATGGAACACAAAGCATAAAAGGTAGAAGAACAGACAATGAAAGTCAGGTGTGCAAGAAGGTAGTGAGGCAGATAGAGCAATGAAATACAGTAGAACAGTGATGAGACTGGCAAGTTGTTATTGAACACTATATCACTATAATAGGTCTCAGTATTTCATATTCATAATCTAGGGTGGTAGGGAGGTGCTAGAGAGGACTGTTGTCCTCAGAGGTTCAAGTGGGTGCTTGAACACAGGGAGTTGTAGATTCCTTCTAGTCAGTGCTAGAGAAACTAGGGAGTTGGTGCTTCCTTCTAGTTGTTGCTAGAGAAACCAGGGAGTTGGTGCTTTCTTCTAGTGCGTGCTAGAGAAAAACAGAGAGTTGGTGCTCTTAGCAAGTTGCAACTTGCAAAACAGAGGTTGTAGCCTCACAATGAGTTGGTGCTCACATGTATGATAATATAAAGAATGTAAATAATACTTATCATATAAAGAAGAAGAGGCTTTTACCCTGTATGGGTTTCCTTGGGAAATATCTGTCTCTGTGTTTCTCATATATCTGACTGATGTTGAATGTGCCATTCCTTATTTCCCTGCATTATTGTGATCATCATTGAGTGCCTTATAAATATTTTAAAAGAAGCATAATTGTTTAAGCTCGGGAACAACCGATTCACCCCCCCTCTTTGTTGTTCAACAATTGGTATCAGAGCCAACTCCTTTTATCTAAGGGTAGATCCTAGAGCTTAAACATGTCAAGCCATGAAGGAAATTCAACCAATAAGGCCCCTCTATTCAATGGAACAAACTTTTCCTTATCAAAAGTTAGAATGAGAACTTACATAATGTACTTAGGTGCAAATGTCTGGGATGTGGTAGATACTGGTTATGTAAAGCTAGTTGTGCTAGCTAATAAGGATGACAAACTAGAATTTAGGTTCAATGCTAAGTCTATGAATGTTATCTTGAGTGGGCTTGCAGAAGCAGAATTCGTAAAAGTTATGAACCTAGGAACTGCCAAAGAAATGTGGGACAAACTCATTAGCAGTTTTAAGGGTAATGAGAAGGTAAAGGATGTAAAGCTTCAAACCTATGGAATACAGTTTGAACAGCTGAAGATGAAGGAAGATGAAACTGTTGGAAAATACTTTATGAGAGTAGAAGAAATTGTAAATGCAATGAAGGCACTTGGTGAAACAATTGATGAACCTTCTTTAGTTCAGAAAATCTTGAGATCTCTCCCAGATAGGTTCAACCCGAAGGTCTCTGTTATAGAAGAACTTAATGATATAAAAACCTTGGAGTTTCATCAACTGCTAGGAACATTGACTGCATATGAAATGAGAATAGTTAAAGATAAACCCACTTCCAGAGAAGCATCAATTAAAGTAGACAAGAATGAGGATTCTAAGCCCGATGAAATTGAAGAAAAGTTTGTGAAGAGATTGACAGACTAAGAATCAAGAACAGAAAGCAAAGACAATTGTTAATACAGTTCGAGAAAGATAGTAAAGAACCTGATGAAGACCATGTCTTACTAAAAGTAGAATTGGAAGAGGCAAAGAAAATCGAAGAGATCCTAAAACAACAGCTATCAGAAAAGAATGCAAGATGTGAAGCATTAGAACAAGAAGTAGTGAAAAGTAGGAAAGAAATGGAGAAGTTTCAATCCTTGTATAATCAAAATCTGTCAAGTATCAAAGCCTCAGAAGGATTGGCCACCATTTTGAATCAGCAAAGGAATCCAAAGCTGAAAACTGGCTTGGGTTATGAAGAGGGATCAAGTATTGGTAAGCCAGGAAATGAAGAACCCATCAAGTTTGTCAAAAGTAAAACCAATGACAATAACAAACTTGCAGAAACAAAGGAAGACAATCAACTGCCCAGGTCGAGTAAGGTAAAAGATGCCACATCTGAATCTGTAGAACAAAGAAGTAATGCGCTCACTGTTGAAAGACGTCATCAACCTGGAAGAAATTAATTTTCTCAAAGAAGACAACCATTTTCTAGGTACAAAGAATTTTTCTATGGCTATTGTTACTACTGTGCTAACTTTGGTCACAAAGCTGTAAATTTTTCCTTAAGACTTAGATATGAGCAATTAAGATTTCAAAGGAATAAATACTTTCCACAACAAAGAATGATACAGCCAAGTAACAAACCTTCACTGATTGCCAATTGCCAAATTAAGTCCAGGGATATGCAACTAAAGAGGTTAAGAAATAATCAACAGTCAATGAGTAGACAACGTTGCACCAATAAGTTTGACCTGTTGAACAATGAGATTGAATGCTACATCTATCATAACTATGGACACAAATCTATATACTAGAGTCTAAGGGAATATGAACCATATTCCAAATCCCATGCTGAAAATGTTAAGTTTTGGAAGAAGAAGGAAAGTGACAAGTGTGTATTAGTGTTGTCCACTCAAAGAAGAACGAATCCTTGGTATATAGACAATGGATGCTTCAAACACATGACGGGAGACAAAGGCAAGTTTCTATCTCTAATTGAAAGCAAATCAGGAAACGTAACCTTTGGAAATGATGCTCCAGGGAAAATAAAGGGCAAAGGGATGGTGAGCTTAAGTAATGGAAAAGGAAAAGCCCAAGATGTTCTCCTTGTAGATGGGCTGAAACATAATTTTCTCAGTGTAAGTCAAATGTGTGATAGAGTATGTGAAGTGATGTTCACATCTAAGGACTACAAGATAAAATCTATAACCTCAGGACAAGTGGTGGCCAAAGGCATAAGGTTAGAAAACAATGTATATGTGCTGAGAGAAAATAGAGAAGAATGTCATCTAAGCAGACATGATGAAAGATGGTTATGGCATAGGAGACTTGTACATCTAAACTTTGACCACTTAATCAAACTCAAAAAACTCGAGGCAGTAAAAGATCTTCCGAGGATATCAAAGCCCCAAGATTCAATGTGTAAACCCTGCCAAGTAGGAAAGAAAAACATGACACAGTTTAAGTCCAAGAGTTTTACCTCAAATAAAAAACCGCTCCAACTAGTTCATATGGATTTATGTGGACCATCAAGACACGAAGGCATAGGGAAAGAAAACTACTTCATGTTGATTATCGATGATTACTCTAGACTTACTTGGGTTGCCTTTCTCAAAGACAAAGCTGAATCATTTGAGAAGTTTAAAATATTTAAGGCTTTAACTGAGACTCAAGCAGGGAAGAGGTTAAAGGGAGTAAGATCAGACCGGGGAGGAGAGGTTATGTCAAGAGACATCAAGGAATTATGCGATGAGCATGGGATCAAGAGAGAATACACAATCCCGAGAACTCCACAACAAAATGTAGTAGTTGAGAGGAAAAACAGAACAACGCAAGAAATGGCCAAGTCTATGATGAATGAGAAGAACATTGGTCAAACCAACTGGGTAGAAGAAATAGACACAACAGTCCATGTTCTTAACAAAGCTCACCCCAGAACACAAAGTGACAATACACCTTATGAATTGTGGTTTGGAAGACCTACTTCAATTAAACACTTCAAAGTCTTTGGGAGTAAATGTTATATAAAGAATAATGATGAAAACCTTGGAAAATATGATGAGAGGGCTGATGAAGGTATCTTCTTAGGGTATGCTACAAATAGTAAAGGATACAGATGCTATAATAAGAGGCTGCATAAAATGGTTGACTGTATTGATGTAAAAGTTGATGAAGGAATCCCAGCAAGAGAAATGTACATAAATGAGTCTTCTACAGAAGACATAGCTAAATCTGACGATAAACAGGTCCAAGAATCAGAAAACAAAGACTCTGAATTAGATGAAGACTCAGAAACTTAGACAGAAACAGTCAACTTCAAATTCCTCCTTGAGAATCATTCAAAAGAATCATCCTACAAGTCAGATAATTGGAGAAAAAGATAAAGGTGTACAAACTAGGAGAAAGCTAATCAAAACCACTGAACAATCTCATATAGCTTTCATATCCATGCAGGAACCCAAGAATTTCAATGAAGCTAGCAAATATGATCACTGGGTTAAAGCAATGAATGATGAACTTGATCAGATTGAGAAAAAAAATATGTGGGAGATGGTTCAAAGACCAGAAGGTAAAAACGTCATTGGCTCCAAATGGATCCTTAAGAATAAGTTGAATGAGCAAGGAAAATTTATCAGGAACAAAGCAAGGTTAGTGTGTAAAGGATATGCTCAGATAGAAGGACTGGATTTTGGTGAAACATTTGCGCCCATAGCAAGATTAGAAGCTATCAGAATGTTTCTTGCCTATGTTTGTCATAAAAGGTTTAAAGTCTACCAAATGGATGTCAAGTTAACCTTTCTAAATGGAGATCTAAGTGAAGAAGTCTATATGGAACAACTAGAGGGTTTCAAACTGTCTGATAACCCTGACTTAGTATGCAAGCTGAAGAAATCTTTATACGGTTTAAAACAAGCCCCTCGAGCCTGGTATCACAGACTAGATACATATCTCAAAGACAAAGGGTTCAAGAGAGGAACAACTGACAACAATCTGTATATTAAAATAGAGGATAATAATTTGCTCATCATACTGGTCTATGTAGATGACATCATATTTTGATGTAATAAGGATTCATTGGTACAATGGTTTGCTTCTACCATGGAGTCTGAATTTGAAATGTCTATCATAGGAGAAATGTGATTTTTTCTTGGTCTGCAAATTACTCAGAGGCCCGAAGGGATCTTCATTTCTCAAGAAAAATATCTAAGAGAAATGTTGAAAAGGTTTCAAATGGAAGATTCTAAACCTGTGGGTACACCTATGGTAATTGGATGTAAATTAAGAAAGGATGATGACTCACCTGTGTTGATCAAAGCTCATATTGATCAATGATAGGAAGCCTGTTGTACATCACAACATCTCGTCCAGACATAATGCATGTTGTAAGAATGGTAGGAAGATATCAGGCTGCACCTAAACAGAGTCATTTGCAAGCTGTCAAAAGGATATTCAGGTATTTGAAAGAAACAATGACTTATGGTCTGTGGTATCCCAGAAATCAAAATCTTCAGTTGACTTCTTATTCAGATGTAGATTGAGCAAACTGTGTTGATGAGAGAAAAAACACCAGTGGAGGAGCATTCTTCCTGGGTGACTCCCTAGTAGCCTGGCTTAGTAAAAAGAAAGGTTCCATTTCTTTATCAACCACAGAGGCAGAGTACATTGTTTCTACTACTTGTTGCACTCAGGTATTATGGATGATTTAGACACTTGCAGACTTGGAGGTAAAATACACTACACTGATCCCAATTCATTATGATAACACTAGTGCCATCAGTGTGTCTAAAAATCCTGTATTCCACTCCAAGACCAAGCATATTCCCATAAAATATCATTTTCTGAGAGAGCAGGTCTCCAATCAGATTGTTCAAGTCTATTACATTCCAACCACAGAACAAATTGCAGACATTTCTACTAAACCTCTACCCAAGACACCATTTGAATATCTCAGACAAAAGCTGGGTGTTATCTCGTCTCACATGTAAGAGAGTCCATCCTGTTAGGGGGAGTCTTGTATTGGTTGCATATCTGATACCTCCAAAAATTAATGCAACAGCTCAGGGGGAGTTTGTTTTCTTTGACATTGATGTCAAAGGGGGAGAAAAGGAGTTGTCCAGATCAGATGCTACAATTGGAGGTCCAAACATATTAGCACAGCTGTTCAGGGTTGCCATCAATGCCAAAGGGGGAGATTGTTGGAAGGTTTACAGTTGGGAGTAAGCTTGTCATTGATGGCAAGAACAGTGATGGAAAAAATCAGCATGATCAGCAGTGCAGTGATAATGGAAGAGTAAACTGCATTTTAGAATTTTGAATACCGGGAGTTGAAGTGTCGAAACACTTCACCACCAAAGTGGCGAAATCGCGAAGTGACGAAATCGCAAGGTGGATGAAATAAAAAAGTGGCAAAATTGCAAAGGTGTACGAAATCGTGAAGTGGCAAAATCGCGAGAAGATGTGGGCCGTAGGATCTAGGGTATCTACGAAGGCTCAATAGCCGTTAGATATGGTGAAGTTGGAAGGTGGATAAGTCCAAGAGTCATCCAACTCCCAAAAACTGTGAAGGTATCCTGGTCGTCCATTGGGGACAGTCGTGGACCCTTGATCAAGAGGACACGTGGCAGAATATCGTCATGTCACTGACTGGAAAGTCAAAGGAATGAGGTTCCCTAACTTCTTGAATTCGTGATATGCGAAATCGTGAAATAATCTCAACCGTTAGATCGAGGCCAAATATGGATCGTTGATCAGGCACAATGAAGGATCGTGAAGTTGTGAAGTCCCGATAAAATCTTGACCATTGATCCAAGAGGGACGCGTGGCAGAAGATCAGAGCATGTCAAAACTCCATCTCGGAGTTTCGCGTATCGTGACTTGGAGTGACGAGAACCTCCATCACAAGGATCGTGAGATGCAAACTCACGATAAGATTTGGACCGTCAGATCACCAAGGGTTCTGGACCATTGATCTAAGCTCCATCTCAGAGTCTCGCCTATCGCGACTTGGAGTGATGAGAATCTCCATCTAAGGATCAACGAGATGCGAGATCATGAAAATATCAAGACCGTCATATCACCAAGAATGAGGACCGTTGATATGAGCTTCATCTCAGAGTCTCGCCTATCGCGACTTGGAGTGATGAGAATCTCCATCTAAGGAACAACGAGATGCGAGATCGTGAAAAGATCAGGACCGTTGGATCACCAAGAACGTGGACCATTGTGATGAGAATCTCCATCTAAGGAACAGCGAGATGCGAGATCACGAAAAGATCAAGACCGTCGGATCACCAAGAACGTGGAATGTTGAACTGAGCTCTATCTCAGAGCTTCGCCTATCGCGACTTGGAGTGACAAGAACCTCCATCTTAGGAACAACGATATGCGAAATTGCGATTTAATCACAGCCATCAAATCAAGGTGTGATCTGGACCGTTGATCCGACTCCATTTCGGAGTTTCGCAAATCGCAACTTGGAGAAGCAAGAAACATCACCACAAGAACACCGAAATCGCGATATGCGAAATCGCAATATGATCTGAGCTATTGAATCAAGATCAGATCTAAACCGTCGAATCTTAGGACAAGTGGCAAGCGATTGGAATTTCACTGACTTGGAGTCAGCAGAGAATGGTGTGGAAAATCACGAAATATGAAGTGCCTTTTGGCACAACATATGGTCATTGTCAGTGGTCACGAGAAGGGAAGGAGTCAGTTCAGATAAGATCCATTTCGGGGTTTCGAGGATCGCGACTTTGAGAGTCAAGATGCCTCATCTCCAGATTCATGAAATGTGAAATTGCGAAAGCCTTTTATGCATAAGCGCGTGGTCACAGCCATTGGGCACATCGATGGAATATGGAGGAAGAATATAGAGGTGCTAAGCTTCACCACAGGGATCCCGAAATGCCGAATTACGAAATGGCGAAACAGGCACAAGATTACTTATTCTTAATCCAATGGTTTAGGTGAAGTTGAACAAGATCGAAGGGCTACTTTTGCGATTCTCAGTGTAACTGCTAAAACAAATGATGATCTCTGCCAGAGGACTCGAAGAGGAGTGAGTGTGATCGCCAAAGAAGATGAAGAGTCTCAAGGCATCTTCCACTGGATTAAGGATTATTGATATAGGCGATTGATAGATGGAAGGGGATTGAAGTGTGTAGCTGAAAACAGAAAGGATAAGCTCATCTAAGATAGAGAAGACGAAGAGTCTCGACTGCCAGAGAGGCTGACGAATCTCAGCATGACATCTAGTGATGCTAAACGCATGGGCAAACCGCTAGAGAAGTTGAAGGGTTACCATGCTGATCAGATAGAGCACTCGACATGTGGAGGAGATGAACACGGTGTGAGAAAGCAGAGGGATTGCGCGCATTGCATGCACGAGTAGCACAGAAGCTATAAGTACACAATACAAAGAAGAGTTGTGGTTGTTGTGGTTGCAGTTGTTGAAGGTGGTTCATGCATGAAGGAGGAGGGAAGTGCAGCAGCTGAATTGAACAGAAGAGGAACTGTGCAGTAAATGGACATGGTGCACAAAGCATAAAAGGCAAAAGAACAGACAGCGTAACTCAGGTGTGTAGGAAGGCAGTGAGGCAGACAAAACAACAAAATGCAGTAGAACAGTGATGAGACTGGTAAGCTATTATTGAATACTATATCGCTGTAATAGGTCTCAGTATTTCATATTCATAATCTAGGGTGGTGGGGAGGTGCTAGGGAGGACTGTTGTCCTCAAAGGTTCAAGTGGGTGCTTGAACACAGGGACTTGTAGCTTCCTTCTAGTCAGTGCTAGAGAAACCGGGGAGTAGGTTCTTCCTTCTAGTTGGTGCTAGAGAAACCAGGGAGTTGGTGCTTTCTTCTAGTGGGTGCTAGAGAAAAACAAAGAGTTGGTGCTCTCAGCAAGTTGCATCTTGCAAAACAGAGGTTGTAGACCCACAATGAGTTGTTGATCACATGTATGATAATGTAAAGAATGTAAATAATACTTAGCATATAAAGAAGAAGAGGTTTTTACCCTGTATGGGTTTCCTTGGGAAATATTTGTCTCTGTGTTTCTCATATATGTGACTGATGCTGAATGTGCCATTGTTTATTTCCCTACATTATTGTGATCATCATTGAGTGCCTTATAAATATTTTAAAAGAAGCATAATTGTTTAAGCCTGGGGACAACTGATTCACCCCCCCTCTTAGTTGTTCAACAATTGGTATCGGAGCCAGCTCCTTTTATCTAAGGGTAGATCCTAGAGCTTAAACATGTCAATCCATGAAGGAAATTCAACCAATAAGGCCCCTCTATTCAATGGAACAAACTTTGCCTTTTGGAAAGTTAGAATGAGAACCTACATAATGTTGTTAGGTGCAGATGTCTGGGATGTGGTAGATACTGGTTATGTAAAGCCAGTTGTACTAGCTAATA
>JASDQU010307127.1:51731-85465 GCA_032191745.1 Picea mariana | reverse complement strand
GTATCGGAGCCAGCTCCTTTTATCTAAGGGTAGATCCTAGAGCTTAAACATGTCAATCCATGAAGGAAATTCAACCAATAAGGTCCCTCTATTCAATGGAACAAACTTTGCCTTTTGGAAAGTTAGAATGAGAACCTACATAATGTTGTTAGGTGCAGATGTCTGGGATGTGGTAGATACTGGTTATGTAAAGCCAGTTGTACTAGCTAATAAGGATGATAAACTAGAATTTAGCTTCAACGCTAAGGCTATGAATGTTATCTTGAGTGGGCTTGCAGAAGCAGAATTCGTAAAAGTTATGCACCTAGGAACTGCCAAAGAAATGTGGGACAAACTCATTAGCAGTTATGAGGGTAATGAGAAGGTAAAGGATGCAAAGCTTCAAACCTATAGAATACAGATTGAACAGCTGAAGATGAAGGAAGATGAAACTGTTGGAAATTTTTTTCTGAGAGTAGAAGAAATGGTACATGCAATGAAGGCACTTGGTTAAACAATTGATGAACCTTCTTTAGTTCAGAAAATCTTGAGATCTCTCCCAGATAGGTTCAACCTGAAGGTCTCTGCTATAGAAGAACTTAATGATCTAAAAACCTTGGAGTTTGATCAACTGCTAGGAACATTGACTGTATATGAAATGGGAATAGTTAAAGATAAACCCACCTCCAGAGAAGCATCATTTAAAGCAGACAAGAATGAGGATTCTGAACCTGATGAATTGAAGAAAAATTTGTGAAGAGATTGACAGACTAAGAATCAAGAACAAAAAGAAAATACAATTGTTAATATAGTTAGAGAAAGACAGTAAAGAACCTGATGAAGACCTTGTCTTACTAAAATAAGAATTGGAAGAGGCAAAGAAAATCGAAGAGATCCTAAAACAACAACTATCAGAAAAGAATGCAAGATGTGAAGCATTAGAACAAGAAGTAGTGAAAACAAGGAAAGAAATGGAGAAGTTTCAATCCTTGTATAATAAGAATATGTCAAGTATCAAAGCCTCAGAAGGATTGGCCACCATTCTGAATCAGCAAAAGAATCCAAAGATGAAAACTGGCTTGGGTTATGAAGAGGGATCAAGTAGTGGTAAGCCAGGAAATGAAGAACCCATCAAGTTTGTCAAAATTAAAACCAATGACAATAACAAACCTACAGAAACAAAGAAAGACAATCAGTTACCCAGGTCGAGTAAGGTAAAAGATGCCAGATCTGAATCTGTAGAACAAAGAAGTAATGCGCTCACTGCTGAAAGACCTCATCAGCCTGGAAGAAATCAATTTTCTCAAAGAAGACAACCATTTTCCAGGTACAACGAATTTTTCTATGGCTATTGTTACTACTGTGCTAACTTTGGTCACAAAGCTGTAAATTGTTCCTTAAGACGTAGATATGAGCAATTAATATTTCAAAGGAATAAATACTTTCCACTAAAAATAATGATGCAACCAAGTAACAAACCTTCACTAATTGCCAATTGCCAAATTAAGTCCAGGGATATGCAACTAAAGAGGTTAAGAAATAATCAACAGTCAATGAGTAGACAACGCTGCACCAATAAGTTTGACCTGTTGAACAATGAGATTGAATGATACATCTGTCATAACTATGGACACAAATCTATAGACTATCATCTAAGGGAATATGAACCAGATTCCAAATCCCCTGCTGAAAATGTTAAGTTTTGGAAGAAGAAGGAAAGTGCCAAGTGTGGATTAGTGTTGTCCACTCAACGAAGAATGAATCCTTGGTATATAGACAATGGATGATCCAAACATATGATGGGAGACAAAGGTAAGTTTCTATCTCTAATTGAAAGCAAATCAGGAAATGTAACCTTTGGAAATGATGCTCCAGGGAAAATAAAGGGCAAAGGGATGGTGATCTTAAGTAATGTAAAAGGAAAAGCCCAAGATGTTCTCCTTGTAGATGGGCTGAAACACAATCTGCTCATTGTAAGTCAAATGTGTGACAGATGATGTGAAGTGGTGTTCACATCTAAGGACTGCAAGATAAAATCTGTAACCTCAGGACAAGTGGTGGCCAAAGGCATAAGGATAGAAAACAATGTATATGTTCTAAAAGAAAATAGAGAAGAATGTCATCTAAGCAGACATGATGAAAGCTGGTTATGGCATAGGAGACCTGGACATCTAAACTTTGACCACTTAATCATACTCAAAAAACTCGAGGCAGTAAAAGATCTTCCGAGGATATCAAAGCCCCAAGATTCAATGTGTAAACCCTGCCAAGTAGGGAAGCAAAACATGACACAGTTTAAGTCCAAGAGTTTTACTTCAACTAAAAAACCACTTCAACTAGTTCATATGGATTTATGTGCACCATCAAGATAGGAAGGCACAGGGAAATAAAACTACTTCATGTTGATTATCGATGATTACTCTAGACTTTCTTGGGTTTCCTTTCTCAAAGAAAAAGCTGAAGCATTTGAGAACTTTAAAATATTTAAGGCTTTAACTGAGACTCAAATAGGGCAGAGGTTAAAGGCAGTAAGATCAGACCGGGGAGGAGAGTTTATGTCAAGAGACTTCAAGGAATTCTTCGATGATCATGGGATCAAGAGAGAATACACAATCCCAACTACTCCACAAAAAAATGGAATAGTTGAGAGACAAAATAGAACAGTGCAAGAAATGGCCAGGTCAATGATGAATGAGAAGAACATTGGTCAAACCTATTGGGTAGAATAAATACACACAGCAGTCCATGTTCTTAACAAAGCTCACCTTAGACCACAAAGTGACAAGACACCTTATGAATTGTGGTTTGGAAGACCTACTTCAATTAAACACTTCAAAGTCTTTGGAAGTAAATGCTATATAAAGAATAATGATGAAAACCTTGGCAAATATGATGATAGGGTTGATGAAGGTATCTTCTTAGGGTATGCTACAAACAGTAAAGGATACAGATGCTATAATAAGAAGCTGCATAAAATGGTTGACTGTATTGATGTAAAAGTTGATGAAGGAATCCCAACAAGAGAAATGTACATAAATGAGTCTTCTACAGAAGACACAACTGAAGATGACAATAAATAGGTTCAAGAATCAGAAAATGAAGACTCTGAATCAGATGAAGACTCAGACACTCAGACAGACTCAAATCAGCAGTCAACTTCAAATTCCTCCTCCAGAATCATTCAAAAGAATCATCCTACAATTCAGATAATTGGAGAAAAAGACAAAGGTGTACAAACCAGGAGAAAGCTAATCAAAACCAACGAACAATCTCATATAGCTTTCATATCCATGACAAAACGCAAGAATTTCAATGAAGCCAACAAAGATGATCACTGGGTTAAAGAAATGAATGATGAACTTGATCAGATTGAGAAAAACAATACGTGGGAGATGGTTCAAATACCTAAAGGTAAAAACGTCATTGGCTCCAAATGGATCCTTAAGAATAAGTTGAATGAGCAAGGAAAAATTATCAGGAATAAAGCAAGGTTAGTCTGTAAAGGCTATGCTCAGATAGAAGGACTGGATTTTGGTGAAACATTTGCACGCATAGCAAGATTAGAAGCTATCAGAATGTTTCTTGCCTATGCTTTTCATAAAAGGTTTAAAGTCTACCAAATGGATGTCAAGTAAACCTTTCTAAATGGAGATCTAAGTGAATAAGTCTATATGGAACAACTAGAGGGTTTCAAACTGTCTGATAACCCTGACTTAGTATGCAAGCTGAAGAAAGCTTTATACAGTTTAAAACAAGCCCTTCAAGCCTGGTATCATAGACTGGATACATATCTCAAAGACAAAAGGTTCAAGAGAGGAACAACTCACAACAATCTATATATTAAAACAGAGAATAATAATTTTCTCATCGTACTGGTCTATGTAGATGACATCATCTTTTGATGTAATAAGGATTCATTGGTACAATGGTTTGCTTCTGCCATGGAGTCTGAATTTGAAATGTCTGTGATAGGAGAACTTTCATTTTTTCTTGGTCTACAAATTACTCAGAGGCCCGAAGGGATGTTTATTTCTCAAGAAAAATACCTAAGAGAAATGTTGAAAAGGTTTCAAATGGAAGATTCTAAACCTGTGGGTACACCTATGGTAACTGGATGTAAATTAAGCAAGGATGATGACTCACCTGATGTTGATCAAAGTTCATATCGATCAATGATAGGAAGCCTGTTGTACATCACAACATCTTTCCCATACATAATGCATGTTGTAGGAATGGTAGGAAGATATTAGGATACACCTAAACATAATCATTTGCAAGCTGTCAAAAGAATATTCAGGTATTTGAAAGAAACAATGACTTATGGTCTGTGGTATCCCAAAAATCAAAATATTTAGCTGACTACTTTTTCATATGCAGATTGGGAAAACTGTGTTGATGAGAGAAAAAACACCAGTGGAGGAGCATTCTTCCTGGGTGACTCCCTAGTAGCTTGGCTTAGTAAAAAGAAAGGTTCCATTTCTTTATCAACCACAGAGGCAGAGTACATTGTTGTTGCTACCTGTTGCACTCAGGTATTATGGATGATTCAGACACTTGCAAACTTGGAGGTAAAATACATTGCACCAATCCCAATTCATTGTGATAACACTAGTGCCATCAATGTGTCTAAAAATCTTGTATTCCACTCCAAGACCAAGCATATTCCCATAAAATATCATTTTCTGAGAGAGCACGTCTGCAATTATATTGTTCAGGTCCATTACATTCCAACCATAGAACAAATTGCAAAAATTTTTACTAAACCTCTACCCAAGACACCATTTGGATATCTCAGATAGAAGCTGGGTGTTATCTTGTCTCACATGTAAGAGAGTCCATCCTGTTATGGGGAGTCCTGTATTGGTTGCATATCTGATACCTCCTAAAATTAATGCAACATCTCAGGGGGAGTGTGTTTTCTTTGACATTGATGTCAAAGGGGGAGAAAAGGAGTTGTCCGGATCAGATGCTACAGTTGGAGGTCCAAACAGATTAGCACAACCATTAAGGGTTGCCATCAATGTAAAAGGGGGAGATTGTTGGAAGGTTTACAGATGGGAGTAAGCTTGTCATTAATGGCAAGAACAGTGATGGCAAAGATCAGCATGATCAATAGCGCAGTGATAATGGAAGTGTAAACTCCATATTAGAATTTCGGATACAGGGAGTTGAAGTGTTGAAACACTTCACCACCGAAGTGCCGAAATCGGGAAGTGACGAAATCGCAAGGTGGATGAAATCGCAAAGTGGTGAAATCGCGAAGGTGGACGAAATCACAAAGTAGCGAAATCACGAAGTGGTGAAATCACGAGAAGATCTGGGCCATAGGATCTAGGGTATCTACGAAGGCTCAATAGTCATTAGATATGGTGAAGCTGCAAGGCGGATAAGTCCAAGAGTCATCTAACTCCCTAAAACTACGAAGGAATCCTGGTCGTCCATCGGGGATAGTCATGGACCCTTGATCAAGAGGACGCGTGGCGAAATATCATCATGCCGTTGACTGGAAAGTCAAAGGAATGGGGTTCCCTAACTTCTCGAATTGGTGATATGCGAAATCGCGAAATAATCTCAACCGTTAGATCGAGGCCAAATATGGATCGTTGATCAGGCACAACAAAGTCTTGTGGAGTTGTGAAGTCCCGATAAAATCTTGATCGTTGATCCAAGAGGGACGCATGGCAGAAGATCAGAGCATGTCAAAACTCCATCTTGGAGTTTCGCGTCTCGCGAATTGGAGTGACGAGAACCTCCATCACAGTAATAGCGAGATGCAAACTCACGATAAGATTTGGACTGTCAGATCACCAAGGGTTCTGGACCATTGATCTAAGCTCCATCTAGGAGTCTCGCCTATCATGACTTGGAGTGATGAGAATCTCCATCTAAGGATCAGCGAGATGCGAGATCATGAAAATATCAGGACCGTCAGATCACCAAGAACGAGGACCGTTGATCTGAGCTTCATCTCGGAGTCTTGCCTATCGCGACTTCGAGTGATGAGAATCTCCATCTAAGGAACAACAAGATACGAGATCGAGAAAAGATTAGGACCGTCGAATCACCAAGAACATGGATTGTTGTGATGAGAATATCCTCTAAGGAACAGCAAGATGCAAGATCACAAAAAGATCAGGATCGTTGGATCACCAAGAATGTGGACCGTTGATCAGAGCTCCGTCTCGGAGCTTCGCCTATCGTGACTTGGAGTGACAAGAACCTCCATCTTAGGAACAATGATATGAGAAATTGCAATTTAATCGCAGCCATCAGATCAAGGTGTGATATGGACCATTGATCCGACTCCATTTCGAAGTTTCATGAATTGCGACTTGGAGAGGAAAGAAACATAACCACAAGAATGCCAAAATCGCGATATGTGAAAGCACAATATGATCTGAGCTGTTGAATCAAGATCAGATCTGAATCGTCGAATCATAGGACAAGTGGCAAGCGATTGGAATTTCACTGACTTAGAGCCAAGGGGGCATGGTGTGGAAAATCGTGAAATATGAAGCGCCTTTTGGCACAGCCTATGGTCACCATCAGTGTTCATGAGAAGGGAAGGAGTCAGTTCAGATAAGCTCCGTTTCAGGGTTTTGGGGATCGTGACTTGGAGAGTCGAGAGGCCTCATCTCAAGATTCATGAAATGCGAAATCGTGAAAGAGATTTATGCATAAGTGCATGGTCACATCCATTGGGCACATCGATGGAAGATGGAGGAAGAAGCTAGAGGTGCTAAGCTTCACCATAGGGATCCCGAAATGCCAAATTACGAAATGGAGAAACAAGCACAAGATTCTTTATTCTTAATCCAATGGTTTAGGTGAAGTTGAAAAAGATCAAAGGGCTACTTTTGCGCTTCTCAGTGTAACAACTAAAAAAAATCATGATCTCTACCAAAGGACTCGAAGAGGACTGAGTGTGATCGCCAAAGAAGATGAAGAGTCTCAAGGCATCTTCCAGTGAATTGAGGGTTATTGATACAGGCGATTGACAGATGGAAGGGGATTGAAGTATGTAGCTTAAAATAGAAAGGATAAGCTCATCTAAGACAGAGAAGATGAAGAGTCTCGACTACCAGAGAGGCTGAGGAATCTCAGCATGACATCCAATGATGCTGAACACATGGGAAAACTGCCAGAGAAGCTGAAGGGTTACCATGATGATTAGATAGAGCACTCGACATGTGGAGGATATGAACGTGGTGTGAGCAGGCAAAGGGATTGCACACATTGCATGCACAAGTAGCACAGAAGCTATAAGTACACAATACAGAGAAGAGTTGTGGTTGTTGTTGGAGTTGTTGTGGTTGTAGTTGTTGAAAGTGGTTCATGCGTGAAGGAGGAGGGAAGTGCAATAGCTGAATTGAACAGAAGAGGAATTGTGCAGTGAATGGACATGGTGCACAGAGCATAAAAGGAAGAAGAACAGACAGCGCAAGTCAGGTGTGTAGGAAGGCAGTGAGGCAAACAGAGAAACGAAATGCAGTAGAACAGTGATGAGACTGGTAAGTTGTTATTGAACAATATATCACTATAATAGGTCTCTGTATTTCATATTCATAATCCAGGGTGGTAGGGAGGTGCTAGGGAGGACTGTTGTCCTCAGAGGTTCAAGTGGGTGCTTGAAAACAGGGAGTTGTAGCTTCCTTCTAGTCGATGCTAGAGAAACCAGGGAGTTGGTGCTTCCTTCTAGTTGGTGCTAGAGAAACCAGGGAGTTGGTGCTTTCTTCTAGTGGGTGCTAGAGAAAAATAGATAGTTGGTGCTCTCAGCAAGTTGCAACTTGAAAAATAGAGATTGTAGCCTCACAATGAGTTGTTGCTCACATGTATGATAATGTAAAGAATGTAAATAATACTTATCATGTAAAGAAAAAGAGTTTTTTACCCTGTATGGGTTTCCTTGGGAAATATATGCCTCTGCGTTTCTCATATATGTGAATGATGTTGAATGTGCCATTGTTTATTTCCCTGCATTATTGTGATCATCATTGAGTGCCTTATAAATATTTTAAAAGAAGCATAATTGTTTAAGCTCGGGAACAATTGATTCACCCCCCCTCTTAGTTGTTCAACAATTGGTATCAGAGCCAACTCCTTTTATCTAAGGGTAGATCCTAGATCTTAAACATGTCAAGCCATGAAGGAAATTCAACCAATAAAGCCCCTCTATTCAATGGAACAAACTTTTCCTTCTGGAAAGTTAGAATGAGAACCTACATAATGTCGTTAGGTGTAGATGTCTGGGATGTGGTAGATACTGGTTATGTAAAGCCAGTTGTGCTAGCTAATAAGGATGACAAACTAGAATTTAGCTTCAACGCTAAGGCTATGATTGCTATCTTGAGGGGGCTTGCAGAAGCAGAATTCGTAAAAGTTGTGCACCTAGGAACTGCCAAAGAAATGTGGGACAAACTCATTAGTAGTTATGAGGGTAATGAGAAGGTAAAGGATGCAAAGATCAAACCTACAGAATATAGTTTGAATAGTTGAATATGAAGGAAGCTAAAATTGTTGGAAAATACTTTCTGAGAGTAGAAGAAATGGTAAGTGCAATGAAGGCACTTGGTGCAACAATTTATGAACCTTCTTTAGTTTAGAAAATCTTGAGATCTCTCCCAGATAGATTCAACCCGAAGGTCTCTGCTATAGAAGAACTTAATGATATAAAAACCTTGGAGTTTCATCAACTGCTAGAAACATTGACTGCATATGAAATTATAATAGTTAAAGATAAATCCACCTCCAAAGAAGCATCGTTTAAAGAGAAGAAGAATGAGGATTCTAAGCCCAATGAAATTGAAGAAAAATTTGTGAAGAGATTGACAGACTAAGAATCAAGAACATAAAGCAAAGACAATTGTTAATACAGTTTGAGAAAGATAGTAAAGAGCCTGATCAAGACCTTGTCTTACTAAAAGTAGAATTGGAAGAGGCAAAGAAAATTGAACAGATCCTAAAACAACAGCTATCAGAAAAGAATGCAAGATGTGAAGCATTAGAACAAGAAGTAGTGAAAACGAGGAAAGAAATGGAGAAGTTTCAATCCTTGTATAATCAGAATCTGTCAAGTATCAAAGCCTCAGAAGGATTAGCCACCATTATGAATCAGCAAAAGAATCCAAAGCTAAAAATTAGCTTGGGTTATGAAGAGGGATCAAGCAGTGGTAAGCCAGAAAATGAAGAACCCATCAAATTTGTCAAAATTACAACCAATGACATTAACAAACCTACAGAAACAAAGGAAGACAATCAGCTGCCCAGGTTGAGTAAGGTAAAAGATGCCAGATCTGAATCTGTAGAACAAAGAAGTAATGTTCTCATTGCTGAAAGACGTCATCAGCCTGGAAGAAATCGATTTGCTCAAAGAAGACAACCATTTTCCATGTACAAAGAATTTTTCTATGGCTATTGTTACTACTGTGCTAACTTTGGTCACAAAGTTGTAAATTGTTCCTTAAGACTTAGATATGATCGATTAAGATTTCAAAGGAATAAATACTTGCCACAACAAAGAATGATGCAGCCAAGTAACAAACCTTCACTGATTGCCAATTGCCAAATTAAGTCCAGGGATATTGAACTAAAGAGGTTAGGAAATAATCAGCAGTCAATGAGTAGACAATGTTGCACCAATAAGTTTGACCTGTTGAACAATGATATTGAATGCTACATCTGTCATAACTATGGACACAAATCTATAGACTGTCATCTAAGGGAATATGAACCAAATTCCAAATCCCATGCTGAAAATGTTAAGTTTTGGAAGAAGAAGGAAAGTGACAAGTGTGGATTAGTGTTGTCCACTCAAAGAATAAAAAATCCTTGGTATATAGACAATGGATGCTCCAAACACATGACAGGAGACAAAGGCAAGTTTCTATCTCTAATTGAAAGCAAATCAAGAAACGTAACCTTTGGAAATGATGCTCCAAGGAAAATAAAGGGCAAAGGGATGGTGAGCTTAAGTAATGGAAAAGGAAAATCCCAAGATGTTCTCCTTGTAGATGGGTTGAGACATAATCTACTCAGTGTAATTCAAATGTGTGACAGAGGATGTGAAGTGGTGTTCACATATAAGGACTGGAAGATAAAATATGTAACCTCAAGACAAGTGGTGGCCAAAGGCATAAGGACAAAAAACAATGTATATGTGCTGAAAGAAAATAGAGAAGAATGTCATCTAAGCAGACATGATGAAAGGTTATGGCATAGGAGACTTGGACTTCTAAACTTTGACCACTTAATCAAACTCAAAAAACTCAAGGCAGTAAAAGATCTTTCGAGGATATCAAAGCCCCAAGATTCAATTTGTAAACCCTACCAAGTAGGGAAGCAAAACATGACACAGTTTAAGTCCAAGAGTTTTACTTCAACTAAAAAACCACTCCAACTACTTCATATGGATTTATGTGGACCATCAAGACAGGAAGGCACAGGGAAAGAAAACCACTTCATGCTAATTATCGGTGATTGCTCCATACTTACTTGGGTTGCCTTTCTCAAAGAAAAAGCTGAAGCATTTGAGAAGTTTAAAATATTTAAGGCTTTAACTGAGACCAGTGAGGAGAGTTTATGTCAAGAGACTTCAAGGAATTATGCGATGAGCATGGGATCAAGAGAGAATACACAATCCCAAGAACTCCACAACAAAATGGAGTAGTTGAGAGGCAAAACAGAACAGTGCAGGAAATGTCCAGGTCAATGATGAATGAGAAGAACATTGGTCAAACCTATTGGGTAGAAGCAATACACACAGTAGTCCATGTTCTTAACAAAGCTCACCTCAGACCACAAAGTCACAAGACACCTTATGAACTGTGGTTTGGAAGACCTGCTTCAATTAAACACTTCAAAGTCTTTGGGAGTAAATGCTATATAAAGAATAATGATGAAAACCTTGGCAAATATGATGACAGGGCTGATGAAGGTATCTTCTTAGGGTATGCTACAAATAGTAAAGGATACAGATGCTATAATAAGAGGCTGCATAAAATGGTGGAATGTATTGATGTAAAAGTTGATGAAGGAATCCCAGCAAGAGAAATGTACAGAAATGAGTCTTCTAAAGAAGACACAGCTGAAGTTGACAATAAACAAGTCCAAGAATTAGAAAACAAAGACTCTGAATCAGATCAAGACTCAGACACTCAGATAGACTCAAATCAGCAGTCAACTTCAAATTCCTCCTCTAGAATCATTCAAAGGAATCATCCTGCAAGTCAGATAATTGGAGAAACAGACAAAGGTGTACAAACCGGGAGAAATCTAATCAAAACAATCGAACAATATCATATATCTTTCATATCCATGCCGAAACCCAAGAATTTCAATGAAGACAACAAAGATGATCATTGGTTGGAAGATGATCATGCCCCATAGATTTACAGAATGTGCAGCAAAGGTTGGTAGGTGTCTAGACATATTTTTGCATGTAATAGCATTCACCAAGGCAATGTCTATTTCTACATACCTCGCACCAGGGTAGAGTAACCTACCTCAAAGGGCTCGGAGCTTCAGAGGCCAAGTACTCATTAAATAGGGGATAATTCTCCTTGTCATGGCCCTCCGATTTACATCTGATACACTAAATGTCTTATCTTTTATATTTTCCCTTTTCTTTCTTCATATCTTCGACCTACAGAGATAAGCTAGTTAGACGACTCAAAATTTGGCTCATACCTGAGCTAGATCCTCCCATAGGGGTTGATTATAGATTCATAGCAATCTCCAATGCCTTAGCTTGTGAAGCGACCTTCTGTTGCATCAAAGGAAATCTGATGTGTGGTAGGAGGGCAATAATGAACCATTCCTTGTTTTTCTCATCAAGGATCTGAAAAGTCAAATGGCCTTTTAAGGTCTTAATTCTCTGATCAAACTCCCAAACAGGTTCAACTACTCTCTGCTTGATTTCTTTCAGTTCTGTAATGCACTGTGACTCTGACTTGGGTTTCTTGAATTTTGCACTCAATGTAGTCTTGATATCGTTCAACGGTTTAGGTTGTAATGTCCCTGTAACAAACTTCATATACCAACTCAGTGTGCGGTCTCTCAACGTAGTACTAAATTGAGCTCTCTTAACAGCTGCATCATTGACTTTCTTGATACTCCATACAGCTTCGCATAAAAACTAGAGTTTATTAGGATCTTCAGATCCATCTCCTCTAAAAATAGGTAACCTCATTTCATCTACCATAGATCTTCCTAGGTTTCTTGACTAATTATGTTCTAGACTGTTGGTAATAGTGCTCTGATAACTTTGATAACTCTGGTTACTTAATGCTGCTAAAACAATCGGAGGAGTAATAGTACTTACTTCAACAGTAGGTGTATTTCCTAATGTCTTTGTTTCTTCTCGGCAAGGTTCTTCAGTATTCCCTTCCCTTTTCCTAGGAGTCTTTTAATGTTCCTCATTTAATAACTCTTCTTCCTCTCCATTGTAGAACCCTTCATCTTGTGCCAGTGGCTCGTGAGTCTACTCAAACAGGTTCACTAGAGGAACCTCTCTGAAGTTTCCCCCACTATGTGTATGTCCAACCTCTATGTCGTTGTCGCTGTCTGAGTTCTTGAACATTAGTTTTTCAATACGACCAATTATTATATATTCAAGATGTTCCTCTCATGCAATAGCATCTTGATCTTCAACTTCAAAAAGTGTAAAAATTTTTCTTTAGGTCCCTTGAATAAATATCTCTCTTCTTGGCTATATGAATCGACTCTGTCAATAGAAAACTCAGTAATGTACCCTTCAATAGTGCTATCAAACCAGTGATATACTACTCTTGACACAACATTATCAACTCTCTTGACCTTCTTGATCAACACTGGCATCCAAACCACAGGAGGTCTAGGTCTAATTTCAAACTAGGTATCTACTAATCTGGCTAACCACTCGTATAGATCCTTATGAATTCCTCCAAAGACAATCTTGTGTATATCAGTAAAGATATCCCTTCCCAACCAATCCTCTATACTAAGATTAGGTTTCTTGTTCTGGGATTCAGTGAAGTCCTTTTCTTGTTCTTCTGTCCACTTTTGAATCTCTGTCTTCAATGGAAACCACCTCGACATTCCCTCAAGAATATCCTGGTCCCGGCAGCAGAACCATATGTTGGCACAAGGGAAAACCTAGGGTTCAACTCTAACAGCGCACCAACAATCCCTAACTACTAGCCCTTTCGGAAACACCTGTGAAGCAGATGTAGTCTCACCCGAAGTAGCGATAGGGAGTTGCAGGACACAGGTGTCTACAACCAAAGGAAGTGCAAAGTGGAACTAGGGAAACAACACACAACAAACTAGCTATTCTTTACCACGCTTGAGCTTACTTCACAGGTTATATCTTAGATCTAACACAACAATGCAATAACAGTATAACAGAAAGAAAATAACACAACATCAACCACATAGAACAAAATATATATGTGGTTTACCCTCTCTCTAGGGCTACATCCACAGGACTGTGCTTCTTGATATATTAAATTTAAACATACAGTTCTATCTACGCTCTTAGCTTTTATCTCTCTCTCTCTCTCTCTCTTCTTCTCTCCCCTCCATGTGCACCCAACTATAGGGTTGATCTTCGCACCCAGCTAAATATCCATGATACAATAATGCTCTCACACACCACAACAATCACTCTCTTAACCCACAATGACGAACCCCTCTTCTCTCATCTAGATCTTTATTTATACATTAAAATGATTTCCAAACAACCTTAGACCGAAGTCTAAAGGTCAAAACCCTAAATGCGAAAACCCTAGGTGTCTAAAATCCTAGGTCCACTTGACCTGCATTTTCAAGGCTTCACCAGCCTGTCCTTCCATTTTCTCTATGAGGTTCTCCAAAGCATTCGTTGACATCTTCTTTTGCTTGTTGATTTGTCCATGATCCATCTTTCCTTGCTGATGTGTCTTCCTTGGTATTCTCTTCCAACAACTATCTTTTCCTTCATTTTCTCCTTCTTCTTCGCTTCCTTGACCACTTCGACCGATTCTCAGTCAATGTGCTTTCCACGCAGTTTGTACTTCGCCTTTCTTCCTTACTCTTCTACTCCTCTTTATAAATAATCTTCAACTCTTGAGATCTTTTATATTTCAAAACACTAGTATACAGGTACACATTTGATTAGTTATTGATCTCCTTCCACATCTCTTAATCACATATAGTTATTTGAACTTTTATTCTCCACTTCCTCAATGGGGACTCCTTTATCTAGATTGGTTCCAATCTTTAAGGTTTTATTGATTCATCCTAGGGAATCTCCATTAGCATAGTCCACTCATATCTTGGTATTTTCAACCCTAAAACTTCAACAGAGGATCTATCAAGCTAGGGAATGAGAGGTATCATCTCCTTTGAGCCACCAAGTCTATATATTATTCATACTTTAGTAATTTATCATTAAAATAGTAGATCCAATGTTTATTTTTTATATTGCATATATATCTTTGTATCAGAGATAGAGAAAAGTGTTCTCTTGAAGGAATTTTGATCCTAATGTGAAGGTTATTTCATGTTGTTGATCACTCTCGGAGGAATATCATAAATATTTGTTTCAACCTAGGTATATTCATCATCTACAACTGTAAAAAATTATAGTTGATTTATCTTCCTTCGTATCTTTCCATTTCCAACATTAGGGTTTCTATCCCATTAATGGGATTTCCAGTTGATTAAACCTCGCTATTTTTCCCTATTTCCAGTTGATTAAACCTCAAAAGTTTGTTTTCTTCATGATTTTCTCTCAGAATAACAAAAATATCACAGCCACATCCAGGGTCTCTGCGGCCAACCTCTCCACACAACAGAAGCAAGTAGATAAGGTCGTGGAAGAATACTCGGATAACTTCTCCTCACCTACAGAGGTACCTCTGCACTGCTAGGTCAAGAACCCCATCGATCTGACCCCCAATGCATCGCTACCCAATGGGCCATTCTATCATCACTCTTTGTTAGAGAATGAGGAGATCAAGCGACAAATCCAAGAACTGCTCCACAAGGGGCACATCCACCCCAACTCATCACCTTGCGGGAGCCCAATCGTGCTGGTACAAAAGAAAGATGGAACCTCACGACTCTGTATTGATTACCGGGCTCTGAATAAAATCACAGTCAGAAATTGGTACAGGATTCCCTGAATCAATGACCTCCTTGATCAACTCACGGGGGCCAAATACTTCAGTAAGATTTATCTGAAGTCTGGCTACCACCAGGTCTCGATAAAATAGACAGATGTATGGAAGACTGCCTTCAAGTCAAAGGAAGGCCTTTTTGAATGGTTGGTCATTCCATTTGGTTTGAAAAATGCTCCAACCACTTTCATGAGGATGATGGACGATATCCTGCAACCATTCACCAATACTTTTGTAGTGGTGTATCTGGATGACATTCTAATTTACAAAAAGACTTGGGCCTAACACTTGCATCATATTCAATAGGTTCTCCACACCCTGTGGCAGCATAAGCTATATGCCAACTTGAAAAAATGCTCCTTCGGAATGGACAGGGTCCATTACCTGGGCTACATCATTGGTTAGCATGGTGTACATGTGGATCCAACCAAGATCCAAGTCATCCGTGAATGGCCAGCCCCAACAACACTCACTGAGCTTCGGAGCTTCTTAGGCCTTGCCAATTTCTACTTCACGTTCATGTTGGGTTTCTCCCATATTGCCTGGGCCCTCAGCCAAATAAACAGTGGTGGTGGTAAGGCGAAATTTGCGTGGGGTCGGTCCTAAAAAAAAGTGTTCGATGATTTGAAGCAGTGCTTGTGCTCAGCCCCAGTACTTTCACTACTAGACCTGCAACATCCTTTTGAGATCGATACAGATGCTTCAAACTATGTTGTGGGTGTCATTCTCACTCAGTACGGCCACCCCATGGCTTATCATAGTGAGACACTATCAGATATTTTTTCTAAGTACCCTACTTACGACAAAGAAATGTACTCCATTGTGCAAGCATGCCACCAGTGGAGACATTACATTCTTGGGAAGAAGACAGTCATCCACACTGATCATAAGCCACTGCAGTTCATGTAGAGAGAGGGAAAATTGTAGAATGACCGCCATCAAAAGTGGTCCACATACTTCTAGCAATTCCACCTCAACATCAAGTATAAAACAGGAAGCACCAATTGTGTCACTGATTTCCTCAGTATACCTCCAGTCATGAAACTCACCATGGTGCTAGACTCTTGCTACCATGAGACATCTAGATGGCCCCAACTCTATGAGACAGACCCTGACTTCACCGCCACCTACCAAATGTTGGGTGCAAACGCAGTTTTCAATAATTTCCATCTTTAGGATGGGTTTTTGTGTCGTCTGGGCCATATATGTGTTCCATCAAGTGAGCGAGTGAAGATGATCTGGGAATCCCACTACAGTCGGGTGGCAGGACACATCGGCATTGAAAATACAGTGGCGATGCTACAGAAACATTTCGACTAGCCGAAACTTCAACAAGAGGTCAGCAAGTATATCAGGTCCTACACTGCCAAACTGACCACTAAGAAACAGGGCCTATACACCCCTCTTCCTATCCCTGATAGGCCATGGGAATCCATCTCAATGGACTACATGTTGGGCCTCGCGTCCACCAAGTGGGGAAATGACTGTGTTTTTGTGGTTGTTGATCACTTTTCTAAGATGGCGATTCTGGTTTCCTGCAAGAAGAGAATCACAGCATAGGACACTGCTTAACAAAAAATAACAGAGATACAGTAAAACTAGTTTTCTATTCAATAACAAAATAAGCTGAAACTGTAAAATGCAGTAGAAACAAGATTGTTGGAATCGTGGTGGCTTATCTCTAAGAAGAGATATGACGATAGTGTGCATTCGCAAGAAGAAGGTTACAATGAGTCTCTAAAGGCCTTTTTACAATAAGAAAGAATTCCAAAAACCCTAGACATCCAAAAACCTAACCCTAGGAGATGAAGCACCAAAAGTCACGTGGGCCCCATTTGGGTAAGTTAGTACATCAACTTCCCGGGGTCGTAACTTTTGCATACAATCTCCATTTTAGGGGTGTGATAGCCCGTTGGAAAGGCATCATTGAGGAGATTCATTTTGGGGGCTCAATAATTCCTTTGTTTATCATCGAGGATCTCGATCTCGAAAAACCCTCATTTAGGCCCTCAAAATGGCCTCGGAAGTTCAAACTACTAAAAATAGTAAATTTCCAAAATTGTCAAAAAATTGTTTTGAGCCCATTGGAAAAGGTGGGTGGCCACCGATATCCATCTGGATAAGCTTATTTTACCACATCAACCCATTCTCAGTCAATGTTCTTTCCGCGTAGTTCGTACTTCGCCTTTCTTCCTTATTCTTTGCTTTCTTCCATAACCAAGGGCCAATAAAAATGATCTTATTCCTCAATTCCACTACTATGCCTATATATGCCATTATACTCCTCTTTATAAATAATCTTCAACTCTTGAGATCTTTTATATTTTGAAACACTAGTATACAGGTACACATTTGATTAGTTATTGATCTCCTTCCACATCTCTTAATCACATATAGTTATTTGAAATTTTATTCTCCAGTGCCTCAATGGGGACTCCTTTACCTAGATTGGTTCCAATATTTTAGGTTTTATTGATTCATCCTAGGGAATCTCCATTAGCATAGTCCACTCATATCTTGGGGTTTTCAACTCTAAAACTTCAATAGAGGATCTATCAAGCTAGGAAAAGGGAGGTATCATCTCCTTTGAGCCAACAAGTCTATATATTATTCATACTTTAGTAGTTTATCATTACAATAGTAGATCCAATGTTTATTTTTTATATTGCATATATATTTTTGTATCATAGATACAGAAAAGTGTTCTCTTGCAGGAATTTTGATCCAAATGTGAAGGTCATTTCATGTTGTTGATCACTCTTGGAGGAATATTATAAATATTTTTTTCAACCTAGGTATATTCATCATCTACAACTGCAAAAAATTCTATTTGATTTATCTTCCTTCGTATCTTTCCATTTCCAACATTAGGGTTTCTATCCCATTAAATGGATTTCCAATTGATTAAACCTCATTAGTTTTCCCTATTTCCTCATTTAGATTGTTGGAAATAGGGAAAATCGAAGTCTAAGTGTCAAAACCCTAAATGCCAAAACCCTAGGTGTCTAAAACCCTAGGTCTACTTTACTCATGTTTTCAAGGCTTCGCCAACCTTTCATTCTGTCATCTCCACGAGGTTCTCCAAAGCACTCGTTGACATCTTCTTCTTCTTGTTGAGTTATCCATGATCCATATTTCCTTGTTGATCTGTGTTCCTTGGTCTTCTCTTCCAACGACTAGCTTTTCCTTCCTTTGCTCCTTCTTCTCTGCTTCTTTGACCACTTCAACCCATTCTCAGTCAATGTGCTTGCTGCGTAGTTTGTACTTCGCCTTTCTTCTTTGCTCTTCTCTTTATTCCATAACCAAGGTCCAATAGGCCCCCAACACTCACCTATGACTCATCCTGAGTCACTGTAATACTGAACCTTCTATTTCACTTCGACTTCAGACTGCGCAGAGTAGCCTGTTCTTTCTGCTTGGTCTCTCCCTTCCTTTTGCAAACTGTCTTTTTTGTGTCTGGTACCTAGTTTCAACTGCACTTGGTACCTAGACCCTTATTCTTGTGCTTTTACTGAGATCTGCAAGGAAGCTAGTTTTCATAATACAATTTCAACCGACTCCCATTTATTAAACCTTCCTTCCATTCTCCGCTCAATGTATTCAACTGCGCAACTCTACCTTCTGCAACATAGGCAACCTCATAGGGCCCAAGCCAATGTGTCATGAACTTCCCTGGATGCTTCATGAACTTTTAGTCATATACCAGCACCAGATCTCCTTATTTGAATTCCTTCCTCTTGATATGTCTGTCATGGTAGGCCTTCTCTAATTCCTTTTGTACCTTCTAATGAAATCCTGCAAATCCAAACCATCTTTTTTCACACTACAAATCTTTGTCAGCGCTATTTCCAATATCTTATTGAAATATTTGACTATACCATTCGCTTGTGGGTGGTATGGAGTGCTCTTTTGATGGTGGACTACAAATTCTTGAGTTAAGGCTTCAATAGTCTTATTAATAAAATGTGTACCTTGTTCACTCATAAGGATCTTCGAGCATCCAAATCGGGTTATGATATCATCAAATATGAACCCCACAGTTGTAGTTAAACTACATTCCTTAACTGCTCTTGCTTCTTCCCGTATGGTCAAATACTCTGTCACAGTGATAATGTATCTTGCTCATGTGCACTTTCCTAGTGGGTTAATAGGTCCCACAAAATCAATGGCCCATTTCTCGAATACTTGTAATGTTAATTGAAGCACTAAAGGAATCTCATCTCTTCTGGAAGGTTTCCCAACTCTTTGGCATACATCGCAGGCTCTGTAGTAGTCCTTATCTTCTTTGTGTAAAGTGGGCCACCAGAGGTCAGCTCTAAGAACCTTCTACGTTGTTTCTTTTCCTGCATAATGTCCTCTTGTGATGCCTTCATGTGCTTATGACATAATGAGTGGTTGTTTTTCCTCCATAACACATCTCTGCAAGATCTCATCAGGTCCCATCTTATATAGTTGTCCAGCTATAAGTGAAAAATTTGTAGCACGAACTACCAGTCGTTTCTCCTGAATGACTGTATATTCGTGAGGTGTCATTCCTGTTGATAGGAACTGGACTATCTCATCGAAGTGATCATCAACCTTTCTGATGGCCAACAACTATCCATCTGGTAATGTATCCTCCAAGATGGTAGGTTCCTCTCCATGTTCTAGCCTAAACAAGTGGTCAGGTCCCTTGCTCATTCTCCCTGGCTTGAACAAAATCTCAAAGTCATATTCCTGGAATAACAGTAGCCATATGCTTAATATTCCCCCCAAAATTGGCTTGTTGACTAAGTATTTCAACGCAGAGTGATCAGTAAACATATTAAAGTGTCCTGCCAACAAGTAGTGTCAAAAGTTTTGCAGCGCATACACCATAGCTAAACCTTCTCTTTCAGTGCTGGTGTAATTTATCTCAGTTTTAAAGAGCTTCCTGCTAGCAAAGGCTAGCGGGTGATCAATATCTCCTACTCCTGGTTCTGCTAACACCACTCCTAATGAAATAGATGATGCATTGACATGCACATGGAATTCCTTACTCCAATCTAGGAAAACCAGAATAGCTGGAGTGACCATTTTTTGTTTCAGTGTGTCGAAGCTCTGTTGACATTCCTCTGACCATTGAAACTGACAATGTTTCTTTAAATATTTTCCATGGGTGTTGTTATCTGTGCATAGCCCTTGATGAACTTTTTGTAGTATACAGTATGTCCCAGCGCAGTGCACCACTGTCTAACCGATGTAGGAGGAGGTAGATCAACAATGATGGAAATCTTGGAAGGATCTACCAGCAACCCTTGTTTACACACAATATGGCCTAGCACCACTCCAAAGGGTCAAAATAAGATAAACTTCTTTAGGTTGAGGGAAATCTAACATTTCCTACACTTATCCATCATTAGTCTTAAACATTCAATATGATTTTTCAATAAGTTAAAAATAGTGCAATCATCAAAATATGCTTCCAAAACTTTATGTAACAATTCCTTGAATGCTTCAAACACCACCCTAGAAAATATGGTTGGTGAATTCTTCAATCCAAAAGATATCACTTTGTACTGGAAAGAACCCCATTCTATTGCAAATGTGGTCTTATGGCGAACTTCCTTAACAATCTTGATCTGGTGATAACCTGAAAATACATCTGTGAAGGAGTAAACTTCTAGTCCTCCTACATTATCTAACACTCCATCAATAAACAGTGTAGGGAATGGATCATGTAAACATGCATCATTTAGTTTCCTCAAGTCTACATAGATTCTAATCTCTCCTGACTTCTTATCCTGGACCACCATAGGGCTAATCCACTATGATTCTTCGACAGGTTCTATGATTTCTGCTTCCAGCATTCTGTCTCGTTTGATCTTGACTTTCTCCTTATGCTTGGGATTCAGTCTATAGGGTCTCTACTTGACTGGCCTTGCATCTGGTTTCAAGGGTATCTTCATTTCTCCTATGGGCCCTTTAATGTCCTTCATGTCGGTAAACTTGGTTGGAAACAAGTCCTGATATTCATGCAGTAATTATGTGATCTTATCAATAGCAGCATCATCCCAATAATATCAAGCGTTGGCCAACTTAGTTTCTTGCTCTGTTCCAATATCAATTTTATTGATTTTGATTGGTTGTCCAATGAAAGGCAGTTCACCCCCAACCCTTCTATGTCTCTCTATCCTTCATTTTCCACGATGTTCACATTCCTAGGTTCATCATCTTCATCAACGTTAATATTTTAGCAACCTTGTAATTTTCAAAGAGGTGCAGTCCATTCATCTTCTTCTTGCTCCAAAGGGATGTTAGGTGCCTCCTCAAATACTTTCTGTCTTACAACTTCTAAAGCCTGATCTATTGTGGGGTATTTCCTTTCAAATAAAAGTGTAGCTACAAATTTCTAAGTCATATCGTACCAATTTGAAGTGGTGAAGCACAATTCTACTTGAAGATACCAATTCATAGGCATTGTGTCCAAAATGTTAATGAACTTATGCACCCACTCCTCCTGTGGGATGTTTCTCTAGGCCTCCTCACAACTTCGCACATAGTCCTTTAGACATCTTTGACCTGTGTATCAAACTTCACACCCTTCGAATTGTTTCGAAAAGCGCATTGTCCTCAAAGTGCGACATTGCACCCAATCCTCGATGTTCCTCTTATGTGTTCCCCACCATCTCATTGGTGTTGCTTTCAAGGATTCATCCAGTTCCAATAGTATCTTTTGTAATGGTACAATTTATTCAAATTCCAACAAGAAAGTTTCTAAATTATTTAAACCATCAAATGTGGGAAGATTACTTACTTCTGTGCCAATCCAACAAACTTCCCTGGTCAATCTAGCTTCACAACAATCTCCAATGCCTCAACCTGCGAGGCGACCTTCTGTTGCATCAAAGGAAATATGATGTGTGGTAGGAGGGAAGCAATGAAGCATTCCTTGTTTTTCTCGTCTGGGATCTGAAAAGTCAAACTGCCTGTCAAGGTCTTAATTCTCTTATCAAACTCCTAAACTGCTTGATTTCTTTCAGTTCTGTAATGCACTGTGACTCTAACTTGGGTTTCTTGAATTTTTCACTCAACATAGTCTTGATATCGTTCAGTGGTTTAGGTTGTACAGTCCCTGTAACAAACTTCATATACCAACTTAGTGTGCAGTCTCTCAAGGTAGTACTAAATTGAGCTCTCTTAACAGCTTCGTCACTGACTTTCTTGATACTCCATACAACTTCGCATAAAAACCAGAGTTGATTAGGATCTTCAGATCCATCTCCTCTAAAGATAGGTAACCTCATTTCGTCTGCCATATATCTTCCTAGGCTTCTTGACTGATTATGTACTGGACTGCTGGTAATAATCCTCTGAGTGCTCTGATAACTTTGACTACTCTGGTTACTTAACGCTGCTAAAACAATAGGAGGAGTAATAATACTTACTTCAATGGTAGGCGTAGTTCCTGAAGTCTTTGATTCTTCTCGGCGAGGTTCATTAGTCTTCCCTTCCTCTTCCCTAGCAATCTTTGAATGTTCCTCATTTAATAACTCTTCTTCCTCTCCACTGTAGAACCCTTCATCCTGTGCTAGTGGCTCATGAGTCTGCTCAAACAAGTTCACCAGAGGAGCCTCTCTGAATTTTCTTCCACTGCGTGTATGTCTGACCTCTGTGTCGTTGTCTCTATCTGAGTTCTTGAACATTATTTTTTCAATCCGACCAATTATTGTATATCCAAGATGTTCCTCTCATGCAATACCATCTTGATCTTCAACTTCAAAAAGTGTAAAAAATTTCTTCTAGGTCCCTTGAAGAAATATCTCTCTGCTTGGCTATATGACTCGACTCTGTCAATAGAAAACTAAGTAATGTACCCTTCAATAGTGCTATCAAACCAGTGATCTACTACTCTTGACACGACATTATCAACTCTCTTGACCTTCTTGATCAGCGTCGACGTCCAAACCATAGGAGGTCTAGGTCTGATTTCAAACTAGGTATCTGCTATTCTGACTATCCACTCATATAGCTCCTTATGAATTCCTCCAAAGACAATCTCGTGTATATCAGTAAAGATATCCCTTCCCAACCAATCCTCTGTAATAAGATTAGGTTTCTTGTTATGGGCTTCAATGAAGTCCTTTTCTTGTTCTTCCATCCACTTCTGAATCTCTGTCTTCGATGGAAACTACCTTGACATTCCCTCAAGAATATCCTGGTCCCGGCAACAAAACCATTTGTCGGCACAGGGGAAAACTCAGGGTTCAACTCTAACAGTGCTCCAACAATCCCTAACTACTGGCCCTTTCGGCAACACCTGCGAAGCAGATGCAGTCTCACTCGAAGTAGCGATAGGGGGTTGCAGAACACAGGTGTCTACAATTAAAGGAAGTGAAAAGTGGAACTAGGGAAACAACACACATCAAACTAACTATTATTTACCACGCTTGAGCTTACTTCACGGGTTATATCTTAGATATAACACAACAATGCAATAACAGTATAACAAAAACCAAATAACACAACATCAACCACATATAACAAAAAGATATATGTGGTTCACCCTCTCCCTAGGGATACATCCATAGAACTATGCTTCTTGATATATTAAATGGAAACATACAATTCCATCTGCGCTCTTAGCTTGCAGGTCTCTCTCTCTCTCTCTCTCTCTCTCTCTCTCTCTCTCTCTCTCTCTCTCTCTCTCTCTCTCTCTCTTCTTCTCTCCCCTCCCTGCACACCCAACTGTAGGGTTGATCTTCACACCCAACTAAAGATCCACGATACAATAATGCTCTTGCAACACAATGCTTCTCTCACACACCACAATAATCACTCTCTTAACCCACATTGATGAACCCCTCTTCTCTCATCTAGATCTTTATTTATACATTAAAATGACTTACAGACAACCTTAGACCGAAGCCTAAATGTCAAAACCCTAAATGCCAAAACCCTAGGTGTCTAAAACCCTAGGTCCATTTGACCCGCATTTTCAAGGCTTCGCGAACCTGTCTTTTCATCTTCTTTGTGAGGTTCTCCAAATTACTCATTGACATCTTCCTCCACTTGCTGATTTGTCCATGATCCATCTTTCCTTGTTGATGTGTCTTCCTTGTTATTCTCTTCCAACGACTATCTTTTCCTTCATTTTCTCCTTCTTCTCCGCTTCCTTGACCACTTCGACCGATTCTCAGTCAATGTGCTTTCCACACAGTCCGTACTTCACCTTTCTTCCTTACTCTTCACTTTCTTCCATAACCAAGAGCCAACAAACATTATCTTATTCCTCAACTCCACTACTATGCCTATATATGTCATTCTACTCCTCTTTATAAATAATCTTCAACTCTTGAGATCTTTTATATTTCGAAACACTAGTATACAGGTACATGTTTGATTAGTTATTGATCTCCTTCCACATCTCTTAATCACATATAGTTATTTGAACTTTTATTCTCTAGTGCCTCAATGGGGACTCCTTTATCTAGATTGGTTCCAATCTTTTAGGTTTTATTGATTCATCCTAGGGAATCTCCATTAGCATAGTCCACTCATATCTTGGGATTTTCAACCCTAAAACTTCAACAGAGGATCTATCAAGCTAGGGAAAGGGAGGTATCATCTCCTTTGAGCCACCAAGTCTATATATTATTCATACTTTAGTAATTTATCATTACAATAGTATATCCAATGTTTATTTTTTGTATTGCATCTATATCTTTGTATCGGAGATAGAGAAAAGTGTTCTCTTGCAAGAATTTTGATCCAAATGTGAAGGTAATTTCATGTTGTTGATCACTCTTGGAGGAATATCATAAATATTTGTTTCAACCTAGGTATATTCATCATCTACAACTGTAAAAAATTCTAGTTGATTTATCTTCCTTCGTATCTTTCCATTTCCAACATTAGGGTTTCTAGCCCATTAAAGGGATTTCCAGTTGATTAAACCTCGCTTGTTTTCCCTATTTCCTCATTTAGTTTGTTGGAAATACCTAATATAGAACCTAAACATTTAACCTAATAATATATATCTCTATATTATCATTAATAATATCTCAAGTTCATAAGTAATCCGTTGGCTTCCCCCATATTTTCATCATCTTTTGTCTCACCCTAGGGTTTCTTAGTCTAGCCATAAACTTGATTGGAAACTCCACTCTACTCTTCCCCCCTTTTAATAGTGTGTTTGTGTTTTTGGTTGATATTCCATCTCCACCCTCACACTATGTTTTATATCATGAATTGTTTTTTTGCTACATTTGTCCACTCTTTTGGGGAATTCTTGTCAACCCTTCTATCCTTAAAGAAAGGGATCACTCTAGTGTTATGTCTCCTTTTTTTAATTCTATGGGGTATGGATACCCCCCAATTACCTCCTTCACCCCTTCCTTGGTCATGCCAAAATGTTACCATTTGGATATTTGAAAAGGGGGCATGGCTAATAGGTATCCATATCAATCCAAGTGTTCATGCAACAATACCACCTTTCAAAAGGAAAGAGTTTGTCATAATGTATCCACAACACTTGATCCCTCAAGAAAAGCATAAGTATTTTCCTCAATCATAAGCATCAAGAGATTATTAGATACAAAGACAAGTATCTCATCCCAACAAGAACCATTGGAATGGTGCAAGTACCAAAAATATCCTCTTATAACTACATATTGTAGAAAATTAAAATACATTAGACCTTTTCATTGAATTTCCTATACATTGGAATGTTCCATGGAAGATGGTCAAGCTACATCCTATTGATCACTTTTTCATCATGGAGGAAAAGATCAATGTTGATGGGAATCCTTGGGAAAAAAAGGATAACCCTCATTTGTATTATGTGAGCCGATGAATGAGTCATTAGTTGTGTAATGTGGATTGTGCACTCATATGCGAACCTTATATAGGGTTTGGGGTTGCCTTTTTCTTTTTTATTTTCTGTATTCTTGACCCATTGTAATCTAATCCTAGCTAAAGGATTAGGGTTGTAATCTAATACAGTTTAAATAACTACAGTTGTAGATGTTGCATAATACATAAATGTTTTATTATAAATGGTTAATCCAATACATTAAATAGGATAGAGGTGAAACTCTAATTTAGGTTGGTTTTTATATTAAGGGTTTCTTGAGTAAATCTATTTGTATCGTGTGTACCATTATTGATATTTCTATTTTTCCTAAGAATATTTTTACATTTATTTACTTGTTGATCCATACTGGATCATTATATTATTTTTCATCTATCTTAATGCTTTCATAGTAGAAACAATTGGAGGAATCAACTTGCAGGGTCATTTTAATGGCAAGTCCCAGTTTGGAAAATTGGGCTTTGAAACCTTCCAGATCCATTCTGAAGCATCAAATGACATTTTTTGGGTCAAAAATTTCCTAAAATTATATAATACCCTTGATGCTATTCTACACATCGATACCTTTCCAACGGTGAAAACATCGCATCAATCGGAGCTTGTATGCAAAATTTATGCCTCACACAAGTTGACCTATGTTAGCCACCATAGTTCGAGTGGATGCCACATCAGCTCCATTACTCATGCATATGGGGATAGCCACATATGTAATTTCAATAATATTCTAGAAGGTACAAACCCTTATCACAATTGAGGGTTGAGGAAGTCAAAACCCTACCTGTAGATGGCTATGAGACGATGTTAAATACCAGGTCACTAGGAGAAGAAGGGGTTACATTGTTTAGCATTGTATTTGTTCCATAGTTGAGAAAAGAAAATAGGAGTTGTATTTTGAGAGCATAATAGAGGAGGAGAGATTCTATAGTAACCATATAAGACATAGTGTAAAAATAAACTCCACATAAGAGTGCCTCTTTATTTTTACTTTCATTTGAAGAAAAGAGAGTAGACTAGCCTCACCTTCTAGCTGGGTTTTCTCTCATATTGGTTTTACCAAGTTATATCTTGTATTTATTTGTGGATGATGTGTGCGTATTTATTTCCCACGTCTATTTTTTTCATTTTATCTATTTCATACATTTTAAGTAGAGAACCGGTAATTAAAGAATATGAGATATAAAGGAAATTCACCTTCACAATAAAGATTTTAGTATTTTGTTAGATATATTGTAACGAACTCTTCGTTCGAATATCCATGATAGTTTACATATCATATTGGTATCAGAGTAGGATTTCTTCGGGTTTTTGTGAAAAGTTTTGGATCCAGGAATCGGTTTAACAAGAAAGTTGCAAAACCCTAGCCATGGCTGACATGTTTTTTTTATCTTAAGTGATTAAATAAATAGTACAATCGATTTCCCTTTGTGAAACTAATCCTAGATACATCGAATTGTTTGTGCCTCCTACATGCAGAGAAAATAATTGTTGCGGTGTGATTCTTGTGAAAATAAAAGAGGCTAGAAAGTTACGAAATAAGCAATAATCCAAAAGGAATTGGATATTGTAATAATAACATGTCGAAGTCCCGAGAGGGTCGATAGACCTTGTATCATTCACCTCCCCTTTTTGTGAACGATTGTGCAGAATAAAATCCTCATTTGGGTGAATAGGTAGCAAGGCTTATTTCTTGTTGGAAGAATAAAGGAAAAAATTCCCTATAACTTGGGAAGGTTTATGTGTAGTTTGGAGAGTTTTAAAGTTCTTTGAAAGTCTCCTTATTGGAATGGAAAACCTATTGGATGAAAATATTCACCCGAGTTGTAAAGAGAGAATTCCTTAGTTGGTTTAGAGGAGAAAGTTACATATATCATGAAGGCATGGTAAACCTTATGTTATCGGATTAATCATTAAATGTGTACATAAACTGATCTCCCTAGATCCCACTGGAAACTAGAACAAAACATAACAGAATGCACACTTCACCTTAAACTTCATCATCATGTGAACTAGTTTAATGAGTTACAAGTGGCGTACCTTTTAAACGATGTGTGTCCTCGTTAGTGTCTTCTTTTTAGCTCCTTCCTTGTGTTTTCAAAATGGTAAGCATCTCTAAGAATCACAAACCAAAAATAAAGGAAAACAACGATACATACATTCTAACGAAGTCCATGTATATGATCAAGGAATTATACAATAGAAGACAAGATGCTTATATAGGGAAAAAATGCATTACTATATTAAATGAACATAAAGTGGAGAATACAACCCAAGCCTTGATGTTGCAAGGTCCCCTTTTAATGGCTCTTTTCTTCAACACACACTCCTTTGCTCAAATGACTTGAATGAAGAAGATCCACAATCTGACTTGATGAACTAAAGCAAAGCTCTCAAGCATAATCTGAAGTAGAACTCTCCATACAATTCTTAGCCTATTCAACCTTATCCTTTTCCATGAGAGATCCCTCTTTATAGAGTGTGAAAGAGAGATGGATGAGGATATTAGGATGATTCCACCAAATTAGAGAAGCGAGTAAGATCCAAACCGATCGGAGGCCACCTCATCTTCTAGAAGATCCCCTTCTAGAACATTCATGAAATTTGACTTTTCCCAATATTTAAGCATCGTCACACCCTATGCATGTAGCATCATGCGATGACGTTGCAGCCCAGGTATAGTGCAGGGTGTGATGATTAGGAATTGTCGCACCCCATGCATATAGAAGGGTGTGACAACCTTCCTTCATATGGTTTTTGAAAGAGGAAAGAAAATCACTTTTCCCATGGAGAAAGTCTCTTTTGATATTTTTAGGGAACATGAACACATGTTGTCAGGTGATCACCGATGTGACAAAAATAATGTGTAATAGAATGCCCCCCAAAGTATGAAGCTGGAACTCATGACAATTGAAATACTTTGTAGAATGTCTGTGTTGAAAACAAGGAGCGCATCAATCAGGACCCTGCAAACAAACAAGCATCTGCATAATATCATACCAATTCTGAGGTGGGCATTCCCATGCTCAGACTATGAGTGACTCTAATCATAAGTGTCAAGTAAGTCATGGCCACTAAACATACATTGTGGATCCATGTCATTATGATGCATCATAGCCACCAGGAATACATTGTGGATCTATGCTCTAAAAGAACTCAAATTCGGACATAGCCATGAGACATACACAGTGGATCTATGCGTCAGTACAAATCATAAATACTTTTTCGCACCTTGGAACAAAATGATAAGATCCGGGGTATTCATTTTTGTCGTCTTTAAGTACAAATCTATCCATGTGATTATAGGTGTCGAAGTCGAACATGGTCGAAACCACTTGATTATGGGTCATTAATGAAAACCATTAACAAGTGCGAGGGAAATCACCATTGATGTCAATGACTCCCAAGGTACCCTAGTACAATCCAACGAATGTGAATAAATGATTTGAATTCGAACACTCAATGGAATATTTCAATCAGAGGTCAATGATGTGAACCACTGTTGAAAGTGAAGAAACCCGGCATTGATGCATGCAAGCTCTAAGGTATTGAATGATTTCTAAGTTTTGTCCCCAGATAATGAGTTGAAGTCGACAGGAAAAGACTCATCATAAGAGGGACTTTATGTATCCCCCATCAATGACAAGAAATATGTAACAAATTTGAGGTAGATTAGAGTATGCAGCGATTCAAAACTGACGCAGGGAAGACCGACATGGTAAAAAATTTATAACTGTAGATGTTTGACTCGATAGAAGGCTCATTTAGGTTGGACTTCTCTTGAACATATGAACAACATGACAATGGTATTGTCAGCATTGACTCAAGGAGGACCCAACATATGAACTTGTGGATGGTCGAACGAGAGACAAATGAATTTTCCAACCCAGATACAATGATGAAGGGGGGTGCCGTGTTCAAGAGAGACTATTACTGCCACTAACACAAATACAGAGACACATTTCTTTCCAAATTTTCCCCCACCATTTCTGGCAAGTACCTATTTATTTTTACGCAAGCTTGAGGAGGATAGTATATGCTTGTTGATGTAAGCTCATCCTTCGGACGAGTCCCTCGGAGTATTTTTAACGAACCCTAAGAAGGAGTGGTTCAATCCCATATGGGTCTTTCGATGTTTGTTTAATGAGTCCAAAGAGAGAAAAATCAGGGGTTTTTCAATTTTAGAGAGTCTGAAAAACACTTAAAGAGAACTTCATCAGGTCCTTTTTTGTAAATTAATCTGATGAGACTGAAAAAGTGATAATCTATCACTCATCATATGTTTTCTTCAAATAATTTTACGAGCATGAAAAGAACAAGGTTTCTCGGCCATATTTTCATGTTTGGGGAGCGTGAAAAGAGCTTAAAGGATACTCCATAAGTTTATTTTTTCATGTCACCATTATGAGTTTGAGAAATGACAAAATACTACTCGATTACATTCTCATGGTTTCATGAGCGTGAGAAATAATTAAGACTTGCTCAGAGTTTTTCCTGAAAAACCCTAAAAGGATCTATACATGCGACAAATATATAAAAACAAACCAAAAAAGTGGACCCTTGTTCCAATGTTTTACCTCTAGACTTTCTCAATCTGCGAAAATCAACCACTTGTAAAGTTGTTAGGACTTTAGGGTTTGGATAAAGCATAACAAATAATATAATATGAAAATAAAAATGATAAAAGTCAATAAAATAGGTAACAAACCATATTTTACCATTTCATTTGTAACTTTCCCCAAACATTGCTCCAAAGCCCTTTTTCACCTCGATTTTCAACTGTTGATCGCAGAGTGCACGACGGATCATTTCATAAATTGTCTCCATGGAAAAGGTAATCTCCATGTCCTTCATCTTTTCATGGATTTAAAATTGATTTTCATTGGTTAAAAATATTTTTTGGGTTGATTTTTTGGGGGGTACACATGCGTTGCAGTCATTGCAGGTGCCCTATATCGGGACCTACAATGATCTAGGATCATCACAGGTGACCCTATAGCTAGGGTGCGATGATGTCGAACTATGCAAATGCACAGACCTATGAAGACCGTGGCCCAAAATTTAAAAGATGAACCCAACAAGGGAAAAACCCCAGGAAATAAAATTATGATGCTAATATATTTTTATGGTTCCTTGGTAGGTCTCCCACGGTCAAGATGTTGGAATGGAACGAACGGGAGCATGAAGAATAATATTACTTTGTTGGGAATGACCCGATAACAATCATGGCCCTCCGGTAGTGTGGGCTACTGAAATTCTTCAAGATTCATGGCATGAGGGCCCAACTGAGACTGCTTGAGTACTTAGTTCACATTTAGGATGTGAACGAGCAAGAATTTCATGTGGGTGCCCACACACTCACCATATATATTGAGGATATGTATTTCCTAACATGACTATCTCATCGGGGTTCACGGGTGACACTTACAGGTAGCAGGGGTGGCAGTGAGCCTATGAACTACTACATCATTCATCATTGTGTGTTGGGAACTGAGAAACATAGCGGTAAGTTCACTATCAGGGATGTCCAAGATTTTCCTTTATGGACTATCCTCTATACTATTACTTGCATGGCAGGGAGTGCAGCTCCCCACATGGCTCTGCAGAGCCATTTTCAGTATGCATTGTGTTGAAAATTCAACAAGAAACATGTGTCTAATTTACTTTTCCCTTAAATAAATTGGAAAATAAATATTAATCTATTATTTCATTCATAACTGAGTGAGTTGGAGTTGTGACAAAATTATAAGTGTAGTTAAGTGAGTTAAGATCAGTTTTACTAGTTGTAACTAAACTTGCACTAGTGAGAGTTCAGTAAAACAGTGAACTCACATGCAACTGAAGATTCGCCACGGTTAACTACATGCATGTTAGATCCAATGGAGACCTAGTTGAGATAACAGGTGAAAGGGACAGTTTGGCTATTTGTTGCAATTTGATCACACATGCAGTGGATATGCTTATGAGCATGTGCAAACTAGGAAATTTGAATCGTGAGAATTCCAATTGTAGGGATTGTGTAAGAGGAGGCAGGATGTTTGGACACACAGAATTGGCACATGTATTTATTGATTTGTGTATGAAAGTGTGAGACAATTGTATTGTACTGAGATCTCTTGGATTGGAGTTTTGTATGAGATTATTTCATGGTCCATGATATACATAATATATGATAGTGGGGTTTTTAGCTTTACGCTTTCCTGGTAAAACTTATGTGTTATGTGTTATTGATATTTCACTTTGTGATAGTGGTTTAATTTTCTGCAAGAACAATAGTAGATGTGATTATGTATTTAACAGTGCCATATAATTGTTAGATCAAGAGAATCGCAGGAAATACTTAATTTGTATTGAAATTTTTACATGGTATTAGAGCCACGGAGCTAGGGCAGAGCCACAGAGCTATGGAAGTGAGGTGCAAAAATTGTTTTATTTTCACAGGTCCCATCTCTAGCAGGGTGTGAACTTTAGTACTGTAGACTACGCACAGTTCTCAAAGCAATAATTCTTGCACCCTACTCAAAGGAGAGGTGTTAACTTCCTTGTGCATTCTCGCAGGCTGCTCAAGGGAGAGGTGCGAACCTCCCTCACCCCATAGTTCATTACAGTGAAAACCTCCCAATCAAGTTCACAGGCTATACACAGGTAGGGTGCAAACTTCCCTCAGTCTACTCACAAGTGGGGTGCGAACCTCCCAAGGAAAGATGGATTGCAACAGTTGAGTTTTGTGGTTGGATAACATTTGAATTTGCAGGATTTTCTTGGTGCGACAGTTGGTTCAAGATCGAAATGTCTTTCAATGGCTTGAGGTTGGAGTATGCACTCGAGGGCAGCTCGAACTGCATTTCTTGGAAGGATGGATGGAAGTAGTACTCGAAGACAATGGCTTGAAGAATTACATTGACAAAGATGTTCCTAAGCCGGATGCGACAAACACTACAAATCTTGATGCATGGCAAAGGCGAGGAGGATTCTTTTGGAGGGAGTACGAGACCACATTGTCTCAAGTCTCCATGGGAAAACCACACCACATGAAATGTGGAAGGTTTTGACGGATCTGTTCAAAAACAGTAGCGACCATAGGAAATTGGCACTCAAAGATAAACTCAGGAAGATCAAGATGGAGAAGGGCGACACCATTCCAAAATATCTCACGAAGTTTGTCCAATGTCAGGATGAGCTTGGAAGTGTGGGAATAATAGTCATTGCTGATGATTTGGTGAGCTTGGCTCTCCTAGGACTTCCCAAGAGTTGGCACAGTTATCAAGACTCTGTCAATGGAAGGGAAACATTGCCAGATTGGGAACGACTATGGTCAGATCTAGTGTAAGAGGAGTTCAGGCAAAACACCGTAGACGGATCTTCATCTAAGCGTGATGATGAAGAGGATTGTGCTTTGATTGCCAAGGCAAGGAAAGGGAAAGGGAAGAAATTCCATTCAAAATTCGATTCTAAAGTCAAGAAGCTGGATTTATCCAAAGTAACATGGGCATCTCACTACTAACCATCCACAAAAGAAGAAAAACATGATGGTTGTCAGAGCTGCAACTGGTGAAGCTCTTGTCTCGCAATTTGAAATTGACTTCACTTTGATCGCATGCATGGCTTCAAGTGCATTGATATTGGTGTGGTATTTGGATAGTGGTGCTTCCTTCCACATGATGGGAGATAAAGAGTCTTTCATTGACTTGGAGGAGAAAGATCTTAGAATGCATATAGAGATGGGCGATGATGGACGATACAGTGCAACTGGTATTGGTACCATTACCTTTTAGAGGGAGTCAAGTAAACCA
>JASDQU010307127.1:40967-51711 GCA_032191745.1 Picea mariana | reverse complement strand
AGAGTCTTTCATTGACTTGGAGGAGAAAGATCTTAGAATGCATATAGAGATGGGCGATGATGGACGATACAGTGCAACTGGTATTGGTACCATTACCTTTTAGAGGGAGTCAAGTAAACCATTTCAATTGAAAAATGTTATGCATGTTCTAGGTCTAAAGAAAAACTTGGTCTCAGTCGCAATGTTGGGGGACAAAGGCTATGATGTTGTTTTTAGCAGTGGAAAAGCCTACCTACGACATAAAGCAATGGGTCAAGTCAAGAAGATAGGGATTCGAGTTAAGAATCTCTACATGCTAGAGGTAGATGGTTGCGGTGCCATGATAGGAAAGGTAGAAAAAGTGGTCAGCCGGGTTGAGGTTGAATTATGGCACAGGCGATTGGGCCATCTTCATCATGGAGCCTTGAAGATCACGTAGCAAATATCTACTGGACTTCCAAGGGGAACACTTGCTCAGTTAGATCAGTGCAAGGGGTGCACCCTGGGGAAGTATGTAAAGTCCACCTTTCCTGAAAAGGAGAACCATGCTTTAGTGATCCTGGAGAGAATTCACACAAATGTGTGTGGACCATTCTCAGTTACTTCAACAACAAAACATAGGTATTATGTTATTTTTGTTGATGACTTTTCTTGTAAATATTGGATATTCTTCATGTAGAAGAAGGATCAAACATTCTCAAAGATCTGTGAGTTTAAAGCATTGGTGGAGAAAGAGTCAGGGAAGCAAGTGAAGGCTCTAAGGAGCGATAATGGTGGAGAATACATCTCTAGCAAATTCAAAGACCTCTGCAACAGAGAAGGAATTCGAAGAGAACTCATAGCGCCTCATAATCCACAGCAAAATGGGGTCACGGAGAGAAAGAATAGAACAATCGTGGGTGTAGCGCGAGCGATGTTGCATGATCAGGGCCTACCAATGCATTTGTGGGAAGAAGCATGCAATACTATGATTTATGTGCATAACCATTGTCCTCATAGAGTACTTGGCATGAGTACACCTGAAGAAGCTTTTACTGGTAATAAACTTCATGTTTCTCATTTTAAAATTTTTGGCTCATCTATATATGTGCATGTGACCAAGGATGCCAGGAAGAAGCTAGAACCGACTGCTGAACTTGGGATATTTTTGGGGTACAAAGAAACACCCCATAATTATTGTGTGTATTTTCCAAACAGTAAGATGATTGTTATGCGACGGGATATAAAATTCTATGAGGGGAAAGCCATGCAGTTGTCGCTTGAGAGGGAACTAGACTTGCATGCAGAAGAGGAATTGTTGGTTCCCAAAGATGAGTCTCAAGATGTGGACCAACCACATGAAGAGGTTCATGGAGTGGAGGAAACCACTCAAGCAGAGCCATCCATTATAAATGGCAGAAAGTACACCATTGAAGCCGACAGATTGAGACTATATGTTGCACAGAATGTAGGAGCCCTTACTTCATAGCGCAGGAAGAGATAGTCTCCTAATCAATTTGCTAGATACATGGCTCTCATGAGAAAATGTATTGTGACTGAACCATCTTCCTTTCAGGAAGCAGTGCAGGACCCCACTTGGGTTGATGCTATGGTAGAGCAGTATGACTCCATTGTCAAAAATAGTGCATGGGAAATTGTCCCAAGACCGGTCAACAAATCAGTGGTAGGTTCGAGATGGATCTACAAGGTAAAGCAATCTACTAATGGGAGTGTTGAGAAATACAAGGCCAGGTTTTTGGCCTGGGGCTTCTCACAGATCGAGGGGATAGATTATGATGAGACCTTTGCACCTGTCACAAGGTACTCTTCCATAATATCCTTCGTTGCACTCTCAGCATAGATGGGATAGCGCATTCATCAGATGGATGTAAAAACTGCGTTCCTCAATGGGATCATTGAGGAAGAAATGTACATTGAACAACCAAAAGGATTTGATACCTTTGACAGAGATTCGCATGTGTACAGACTCAAGAGAGCATTGTATGGGTTGAAGCAAGCACCCCATGCTTGGTACACTCAGATAGACACCTATTTCACTGGATTGGGCTTCACCAAAGTGAAGCGGATGCAAACCTATACCAAATTGTGGTGGAGGGTAAGCTTTTAATCATTGTTCTTTATGTTGATGATTTAATACTAACTAGTGATGAGCAGCTGATACACTCATGCAAGGATGACCTTGCAAAGGAGTTCAAGATGAAGGATTTGGGACTTCTTCATTATTTCCTTGGTTTGGAAATATGGCAGCGAGATGGTGAAATTTTTGTGTCTCAAGGAAAGTATGCAAGAGAGATATTGGGTAAGTTTCACATGGAGGGATGCAAACCCATGGATACTCCTCTTCCAGGAAACTGGAGGAAAGAGGATGCTACTTCTGGATAAGTAGTGGATGTTGTTGTCTATTGACAGTTAGTGGGTTCGCTAATGTATTTAGTGAACACGAGACCGAACATTTGCTATACGGTTAACCAGCTAAGTCAAGTGATGGTTAAGCCTACCAAACTCTTTTGGAAGGTGGGTAAGCATGTCCTGAGATATCTGAAGGGAACATCTAAGTATGGATTATGGTATAGACAGACAGATGAGGTGAAGTTGCATGGCTTCATTGATGCAGATTGGGCAGGTAGCCCAACGGATAGAAAGAGCACATCAGGGGGGATCTTTAGTATTGGATCTACAGTTGTTTCTTGGTACAACAAGAAACAAAGATCCGTGGCACTTAGTTCAGTGGAAGCAGAATACATGGCAGCGATTCAAGTTGCATGTGAGGCTATCTGGATGAGAAAGATCTTAGTTGGTTTGTTTGGTTCTCATTTAGATCTGACAGTGATTTATTGTGATAATCAGAGTTGCATTAAACTCTCGATTAATCATGTGTTCCATGACAGATCTAAGCATACAGATATCTGGTATCATCATCTCAAAGATTGTGTGCAGCGGAAGATCATGTTGCTTCAGTACATTCCTACGGAAGTTCAGGATGTAGACATTTTGACGAAGGAACTCACCAGGAGCAAATTCGAATATCATAGAGACAGGATTGGGGTGAAGGATAATCCCTTTCTTGTTGAGAGGGAGTGTTGAAAAGTCAACAAGAAACATGTGTCTAATTTACTTTTCCCTTAAATAAATTGGACAATAAATATTAATCTATTATATCATTCATAACTGAGTGAGTTGGAGTTGTGAAAAAATTATAAGTTTAGTTAAGTGAGTTAATATCAATTGTACTAGTTGTAACTAAACTTGCACTAGTGAGAGTTCAGTAAATCAGTGAACTCACATGCAACTGAAGATTCGCCATGATTAACTACATGCATGTCAAATCCAGTGGAGACCCAGTTGAGATAATAGGTGAAAGGGACAATTTGGCTATCATTTGTTATTTGATCACACATGCAATGGATATGCTTATGAGCATGTGCAAACTAGGAAATTTGAATCGTGAGAATTCCAATTGTAGGGATTGTGCAAGAGGAGGCAGGTTGTCTAGACACAGAGAATTGGCACATGTATTTGTTGATTTGTGTATGACAGTGTGAGACGATTGTATTGTACTAAGAGCTCTTGGATTAGAGTTTTGTATGAGATTGTTTCATGGTCCATGATATACATAATATATGATAGTGGGGTTTTTAGCTTTATGCTTTCCCGGTAAAACTTCTGTGTTATGTGTTATTGATATTTCACTTTGTGATCGTGGTTTAATTTTCCACAAGAACAATAGTAGAAGTGATTATGTATTTAACAGTGCCATATAATTGTTAGATCAGGAGAATCACAGGAAATACTTAATTTGGATTGAAATTTTTACACATTGGAGTGTATGGAGCCCCGAGTCTTCAACTGGTGCGAAGGGGTCCTAAAAAGTATGAAGAAACAACTAACCAAGTGTAGAAGTGGTGGGTTGAAACAATTCAGATATGGGTCTATTTTGGTATCCTTCTTCCTAGAGAGGGTCCCAATCTTACGCTTGCAGGTAGAGTGGGTTATATCTTCTCCACATGATCCGAGGATAAAGAGCTAGGTAGATCTCATGGACCGACATGGAGGAAGTCACATCATTAGGTATAACGATGTCTTCTTCAAATGGTTGAGAACCCAAATGATCATGGTCGATGATTATGCATATGTCGGGCTAGACTTCCATGGAGATCCGGACCTAGATATTCCCAAACGTTCCCAGTGGGGGGACATAGGTAAGAAGGAAATTTTGTTTATATAATGTTTTTTGTTATTTTTAATGATTAAATTTTTTTTTGCGTTGTTTTATCCAATGAGTAAATAAAATGCTCATCGATAATGCAAATGTGGGACCTTATCTTCCTCTAGGTTCATCCCCTATCCAAAGGTGAGGAAAGAGAGGTTTCGTAGCAGGAGTAGTTGTTGTCGACTTCGAGATCATAGAACAAAATCTGGAGGAACTCACAATGAATTTCCTTGATGCCTCTATAGATGATATTCCTAGGCATTATCAATGCCACACCATGGGCATATCTGCATCCATCGATTGATTGTTCCATAGAGTAGCATGAGAAGTTGTGTGTTATAGAGAGCAACATCCTTGATGCTCTGTTGTCTATGAAGCCATGTGATTCACATTTTTTATATTTTGTTCTTCAGACAAAAACACTTTTTTTTAACTTTTATCGTTATTAATATGAGGCTCCTACCGACTTACTTGTTTTATGTACAAAATGTGATTAGATTTTATAAATTTCTCAAATGCTTGTCTAACACATAATTAGTCAATCCATCTGTTAATGTATTTAGACATATAGGAATGTGTTGATATTCAATATAATCAAAATGACATTCCAAGAGGCAAATTCATAAATATACCCTTAACAAAGTACGACTTCAGATAGAATAAACGTTACTCGACTGTAGGACTACCAATTGTGAATCAATTCATACAATAAGATGATAGATTCCAAGTGAAACAATGCCAGTTAACAACTCGATAACTGCATTGTATTCCACAATATTGTTTGTTGCACGACCAAGGAAAACACCATGTAGATTGATCAATTCATCTGTAGGTGCATAGATTTCCCAAGCAACAGATGCTAAGTGTTGAGTATTGGGACTAATTCCATTAGAAAAGCCAACGTAGGGTAGTGAATACACCAACCTTTGGAAACCAAGCACAAGGCAAGGTAAGAAGTTGAAGGTGGAAACCAAACAACTAAAAAGCACACAAGAGTATGATACACTAAAATACACAGCACTCATGAAAAAATGATTTAAGCATAGTACTTCTTCAATTAAATCCCATTTATGGGTTCACTCAAAGGGATTCCATCATAATATACCAGCTCATAATCTCCTTTCTCCAACACACATTTCAAAATATAAGGACCCCACCACATGGGCTCGAATTTATCGGCCCCTAGAAAATCACGATCTTGCTCTTAAAGAATAACTAGATCACCTTCAGAAAAAATGCGTGGTTTGACATGCTTGTCATATTGAGATTTGACATGCTTCTTCTGATTTTCAATAACTAAGGCAGCATCATGACGGGTTTCATCTAATTTCATCAAATACAAAGGATGTTCTTCCTCAGTTGAGGTTTTGGGGAGAAGTTCGACGGCTAGTTTCAAAGATGGTATTTCACATTCAATCAGCAAAATTGCTTCGATACCATATACTAACTGGAAAGGTGTGAATCATGTGGAAGACTTAACAGATGTCTGATAGGCCCATAATGTCGAGAACAACATCGTGTGCCAATTTGACTTATGAATTCCTACCATTCGTCGAAGCATAGTAGTGAGAACTTTGTTAGTTGCTTCAACCTAGTCATTGGTCTGTGAATAATAGGGGGTTGAATTTTCATGGCGAAGACCCAAATTTTCAGTAAGTTCAGACATCATGAAATTATAAAAATGACTACCATGATCAGTAACGATGGCTTGAGGCATGCCAAATCTAGTAATGATATGATTGAATATGAACAAATTTGCATTTTTCCCGGTATTATCAAATGTAGGCATCGCGTCAGCCCATTTAGTGAAATAATCCATAGCTACAATAATGTATCCATGCCCCCTAGCCGAGTGAGGGTTACATGTCATGAATTCAATGCCCCATTTAGCAAAAGGACCAACGAAAACTACAGGGTGACGAGGATCAGGGTGATATTGGATATTATTGTTGTATGTTTGACAAGCATGGCATTTATGGAAGGCAGTAATGCAATCCTTAAACAACGAAGGTCTAAAATAACCATCTCGTAAGATATTTTGGGTAGCGGCATACACAGACATATGACCACCACATGCTCCAGAGTGACAGACATTCAAAGCTTTCTCAGCTTCAACGTAGGTGAGACATCATCAAAATATGGAATCAATGCCACGACGGTAAAGGATATCACCAAGGATGATGTATTGATGGGCTCGATACCGTGTACGACGACGATCTATACTAGAAATATCATGCTGGAAAGTTTGGGTCTGAAGATAGATGATAATATCATTGTACCATATGTCATCATAACTGATCAAAAAGAGGGATTCATTAGGTAAGGAATCCTCTGCCACATTTTCTGTCTCAGTAGAAGGAAGGTCACATATCAATTCGGCAACAACCAAATACTTCTTTGAATTGGTGCACTCAAACTCCAAGTCAAACTCTTGGAGAATAACTATCCAATTAGACTACTTTCCACCAAGCAATTGGCGAGTAAGGATATGTTGCATGGGGTTGCAATCGAAAATGACTATGGTTCTACATAATAAGATGTAGTGACGAATACATTGAACAACTTGAATAGTTGCCAAGGTTAGTTTCTCCACATGTAAATATTTGGTTTCGGTAGTCGTGAGACTCCGACTCAAATATTATATAACATGATCATCGTGTCAATCGTCCTCTTGGAACAAAACCATAGCAACGGTAGAGTCTGAAGCAGCTAAGTACAGGAAACAATATCAGCTATAGTCAGGTGGAAATAACAGTGGTGTATGGGTTAAGGTGAGTTTCAAAGCCTCAAAAGTATTGTTTGCAGTATCATCCCATATAAAATCGTAACCTTTCCTGAGAAGCTAAGTGAATCCTTTCGTTAATTCAACGTAATTGGGAATGAATCGACGTAAAACATTTTCCTTCCCTTGCAAACTTTGGATTTGGCATAGTGTGGAAGGAGGAGGTAGATTAAGAATAGCCTCAACCTTCAAGGGGTCTACCTGAATCCCATGTATAGACATGATAAAACCAAGAAGTTGGTCGGATTCCACACAAAAAAGTCATTTATGTGGATTCAAACATATGCGATAATAATGACAACGTAGGAAAATGGCCCATAAATGTGTCAAGTGATCTAGATGACGCATGGAATGCATTGGTAGATCATCTAGATAGGGTTGTACAATGTTCTTAATGTCATGAAAAGCATAAGACATAGCGTGTTGAAAATTCGCACCAACATTTTTTAGAACAAATGGTAGTTTCTGATACGTAAAGGTTCCCCAAGGGAAACTAAAAGAAGTCTTGTGTTGATCCGCTGGTAAAATATTGATTTGATTATGGCCGGATAAATCGTCCATCAAGGAAAAGATTTCACTCCCAGCACAGTCATCAACAATCTAGTCAACGAAAGGGGTTGGATAATTGTCCTTAGGACAAGCTTTATTTATATCCCTATAATCTACACAAACATGGATCGTGCCTTGTTTCTTATTTACTGGAACAAGATTGGATACCCAATTAGTCAAATCCACAGGAAAGACAAAGCCATCCTTAAGAAGTTTTTCAGCATCAAGTTTGATATTAGAATCTTTACGTGGATGTATTGGGCGAAGTCTCTGCCAAATGGGTTTAGCATTTAGGTAGGTCTTAATCTCATGCACAACAATATCAGGATCAATACCTGGAATTTATTCATAACTCTAGGAAAAAATGTCACATAATTCTTGGGAAAGGGATTTATAAGTGAGAACCTCATTAGTAGAACATGAGGCGTTGATGTGAACATTTTCCACAACTCTGGGTTTAATCGATATGTCAAGAGGGATGGTAGGTGAAATTTTACTCAATTTCCCTTCGTACAAAACATCGTGTGTTGAATCATGAACAGAAGAAATAAAAACAACAGTCGATGGAGTCGAAATCCATTCATAAATCTCTATGGTATCACGTTCCAGGAAGATAATAGAACAATGATGCCCAGCATCCCATGGGGTATCTTCCATAGACATGACCGACATGATCATCTCATCCATAAGAAAGATCATGTAAAACGGATAAGGAGATGTATCACATAGAGAAGGAGGAGAAAGAGTTGTCAATTGAATAGATTGATAAGTTGATTCAACTAGACTTAAAGGCATTTGGTCGTCGTAATGAAGATAATCACCAGAGCTAGGTACTATCCATGGGTCATATGACTCAGGGGTTTCACGAACAATGGTGGATATCATTTTAATCGAAGCGACAAAAGGAGGAGGAATATCGGGTGGTGGAATAGGAAATGTACCCATCAAGGTTGAATCTTTTAAAAGACCCATGCCAACATTCTCATAATCGGGAGGTGTTTTTGAAATAAAAGGTACATTTCTAGTATGGGAATCAGAATTAAAGAAGGCCAATTGGTCAACAGTAATGATCTTTTCTTGGTGCGGGAAACGTAACACACAGAAAAGGGTAGACACAATTGCACACATAAATGGAAGGGATTGGAAAACAATGTTGGCTAATAATATCGACGATGACGAAGTCATTAACAACGTGAAGAGAATTGTTGGGTCTGTGGGCCACTGAATCTAGTTCGTTGATCCAGGCGTAATGTCTTCGTAGCAAGGAAGAATGGAAGAATGGGCATTAAGTGCTGAGATATTTAGAATCGTCGACTCAATTAGAGTCATTGGATGGGAGGCATTGGATCATCGCATGTATTGTAATCCTGACTAATGAATCATCATCAAAATTTGTGGTTGTGTCTTTGCGACCCATGGAAATAAAATCCCAACAACGATGACTAGGGGTTTTGTGGTATTTGAACCAAGGTTCGGCAAACCATATGGTCAAAAGGACATTGGATCCATGAATTTTCCACGTCGATTGAGACTTGGGATAAGCCTCCATGTGGATTCCATGTGGTAATGAGGTGGCACTGGCCAATGAGGCCTGAGAACTTTCTAAAGCCATCACTTTTGATCCAGAGATCGGTTTTGAGGATGATGACATTCATTGGAAATATCTTGATGAGAAGAAGACAATGGTTCCCTCAAGAAGAGGTATTGATATGACTGGGAAAAAGAAAAACTTTAATATCCCATCCCTTTAAAGGGTACTTAGGGGGTTGGGTGTATTACACCAAACCCATGTCGGGTGTGTTACACCAAACCCATGTCACATAATCAAAAGGCACAATATGGAAATTCCATATGACATGGGTATCCTAATGGATAATCAAACATTATCTTATTCCTCAATGCCACTACTATGCCTATCTATTCCATTCTACTCCTCTTTATAAAGAATATTCAACTCTTGAGATCTTTTATATTTGGAAACCCTAGTTTACAGGTACACACTTGATTAGTTATTGATCTCCTTCCACATATCTTAATCACCTAGATTTATTTGAACTTTAAATCTCTAGTGCCTCAATGGAGACTCCTTTATCTAGATTAGTTCCAATCTTTTAAGTTTGATTGATTCATCCTAGGGAATCTCCATTGGCATAGTCCACTCATATCTTGGAATTTTCAACCCTAAAACTTCAACAGAGGATCTATCAAGCTAGGGCAAGGGAGTTATCATCCCCTTTGAACCACCAAGTCTATCTATTATTCATACTTTAGTAATATATCATTACAGTAGTAGATCCAATGCTTATTGTTTATATTTCATATATATCTCTGTATCGTAGATAGAGAAAAGTGTTATCTTGATAGAATTTTGATCCAAATGTCAATGCCATTTCATCTTTTTTATCACTCTTGGAGGAATATCATAAATCTCTATTTCAACCTAGGGATCTTCATCATCTACAACTATAAAAAATTCTAGTTGATTTATCTTCCTTCATATCTTTCCATTTCCAACATTAAGGTTTCTATCCCATTAAAGGGATTTCCAATTGATTAAACCTAGCTAGTTTTTCCTATTACCTCATTTAGTTTGTTGGAAATACCTAATATAAAACCTAAAAAATTAACCTAATAACATATATATCTATATTATCATTAATAATATCTCAAGGTCGTAAGTAATCCATTGTCTTCCCCCTATTTTCATCATCGTTTGTCTCACCCTAGGGTTTCTTAGTCTAGCCCTAAAATTGATTGGAAACTCCACTCTCCTCTTTCCCCCTTTTAGTAGTGTGTCTGTGTTTTTGGGTGATATTCTATCTCCGCCATCACACTATATCTAGTATCATGAATTTTTTTGTTTACTACATTTGGCCACTCCATTAGGGTGTTCCTCCAAACCCTTCCCTCCTTAAAGAGAGGGATCTTTCTAGTGTTACATCTCCTTCTTCTACCTCTATGGGCTATGGATACCCCTCACTCACCTCTTTCACCCCTTCCTTGATCATGCCCAAATTTTACCATTTGTCTCTTTGAAAAGGGGTCATGGTTGTTGGATCATGTTGTCATTGATGCCAATGGTTTGATTGATTGATGTCATTGATTGATGTCAAGTGATTGATTGATGTCAAATGATTGATTGATTGATGATTGATGTAATATAATATGTATTGTCCTTGATGAGAATGCATAGATGAAGATGGATCAATGAGTTGTCATTGATA
>JASDQU010307127.1:21650-40867 GCA_032191745.1 Picea mariana | reverse complement strand
CCTCCTTCCAGTTGCAGCTGAAAAACAAAGGAAGTTGGTGCTTCCAATGAATGTAATTATTCAAGACATATAAGAAAAAGCATTCCGTGGTTTTCTCCCGATTTGGGTTTCCACGTAAAACACTGGTGTACTGTGTATGTGTATGATCATTTGTTCATTGCTTATTTACTCTGCAGTTATTGGATAATAATGCTTCATTGATATAACACTTGGATTATATGGTTAAATTGCTCTATTACTGATTCACCCCCCCTCTCAGTAATCCAACAATGGTTAACAGGTAGCCATATCAATCCAAGTGTCCATGCAACAATACCACCTTTCAAAAGGAAAGAGTTTGTCATAATGTATCCATGACATTTTATCCCTCAAGCAAAACATAAGTATTTTCCTCAATCACAAGCATCAAGAGATGATTAGATACAAAGACAAGGATCTCATCCCAACAAGAACCGTTGGAATGGTACAAGTACCAAAAAAATTCTCTTATAACTACATATTGTCAAAAATTAAAATACATTATACCTTTTCATTGAATTTACTATCCATTGGAATGTTCCATGCAAGATGATCAAGCTACATCCTATTGATCACTTTTTCATCATGGAGGAAAATATCAATGTTGAGGGAAATCCTTGGGAAATCAAGGAGAACACTCATTTGTATTTTTTGCACTCATGAATGAGGAATTAGTTGTGTAATGTGGATTGTGCACTCATCCGTGAGCATTAACTAGGGTTTGGGGTTGCCTTTTTCTTTTTTATTTTCTATCTTTTTGACCCATCGTAATCTAATCCTAGCTAAAGGATTAGGGTTTTGATATAATATAGTTTAAAGAACTAGATTTGTAGATGTTGCAGAATACATAAATTTTGCATTGTAAATGGTTAATCCAATACATTAAACATGATATAGGTGAAGCTCTAATTTAGGTTGGTTTTTATATTAAGGGTTCCTTGAGTAAATCTATTTGTATTGTGTGTACCATTTTTGTTATTTCTATTTTTCCTAAGAAAATTTATACATTTATTACTTGTTGATCCAAATTGGATAATTATATTATTTTTCATTTATCTCGATTCTTTCAGAGTAGAAAAAATTGGAGGAATCAACTTGCAGGGTCATTTATATGGCAAGTCCTAGTTTGGAAAATTAGGCTTTGAAACCTTCCAGGGCCATTTTGAGGGATCAAACAAAATTTTTTGGGTCAAAAATTCCCAACATTAGCTAAGACCCTTGATGTCATTCTACACAACTATACCTTTCCAATGGTGAAAACATCACATCAATCAGAGCTCGTATGAAAATTTTATGCCTCCTGCAAGTTGACCTATGTTAGCCACCATAGGACAAGTGGATGCCATGTCAGTTCCATTACTCATGCATATGGGGAAATGCACACATGTAATTTAAAAAATATTATAGAAGGTACAAACCCTTATCACAATAGAGGGTTGAAGAAGCCAAAACCCCACCTGTAGTTGTCTATGATGCGATGTTAAATACCAGGTTGCTAGGAGAAGAAAGGGTTACATTGTTTAGACTTATATTTGTTCCATAGTTGAGCATAACACATAGGAGTTTTATTTTGAGAGAATAATAGAGGAGGATATATTCTATAGCGTCCATACAAGACACAATGTCAAAGGAAACTCCACGGAGAGTGCCTCTTTCTTTGTACTTGCATTTGAAGAAAAGAGAGCAGACTAGCCTGACTTTCTAGTCAGGTTTTCTCTCATATTAGGTTTCCCAGGTTATATATTTTGTTTCTTTTTGGATGATGTGTGAGTATTTATTACTATTATCTATTTTTTTCATTTCATCTATTCCATACATTTTAAGTAGAGAGCTGGTAATTAAAGAATATGAGATATAAAGGAAATTAAGCTTCACAGTAAAGATTTGAGTATTTTGTTAGATATACTGTAATGAACTATCCAGTGGAATATCCATGATAGTTTACAAATCATATTGGTATCAGAGTAGGTTTTCTTGGGGTGTTTGTGGAAATATTTGGATCCAGAAATCAATTTAACAAGAAATTTGCAAAACCCTAGCCATGGTTGACATGTTTGCTCATAACAACCCTCGATATCCAATAAAGAAGATATTTGCAAGGCTGGAAGATAAATTCATTGACATGTCTCACAATATGTCCCTCCTCGAGGCGACTCTGGCAAGTAAGATCAGAATTTTTAGAGAAGTTGGAGGCTCAAAATCAGATATCAGATTAAATGGGAAATTTGGGGATAACGAAGACCCAAAAAAGGAGTCATGGAAAGAATCCAAGAAAGAGCGAACGAGTTCGAATACCATAAAACCTTCATAGTATTATTCAATATGAAAGCAAAATTGTACATAAATCCATACCAAAGTTAGATCAATGCATTAAAATTGAATCACTGGTTGTAGAAACTAGAAGTTTATTTCAACATTCACCATATAGATGAATAACATGAGATATAATTTTTCATATTGAAGTTACATGACCATGCTTTAACTTGGTGGGAAATCCATATGGAAACACATCAGTTGGAGGTTGATCCACCAGTAATTAGGTGGGAGGACTTCAAAAACCTCATCATGTCCCAATTATACCATATTGGGTATGTATAGATCCAATGAATCCAATGGAACTACTTCATTTAGAAGCAAGGGAAGAGATGAGTACACCACTGAGTTAAAAAAGATGGCCATCATGTTGGGTATCTCTCCTAAGAGCTAAAACGTACTCCTCAAGTATTTGGGGGGTCTACATAGCCATGTATGAAATAAAATGATGATTTTCAAGACAAGGAGAGTAGAGGAGGCATGTGTACAATCATAGTTTCTAGAAAACATAGACCACAAGAAAGGGAAGCCAAACATTTCCAAGCAGAAAGAGCCCCAGGAAGCTTCCAAGGAGGGGAAGAAGAAGTTGAAATGGGGAAAGGGTAAGAAGAAAAAAAACATTTCAAATTAGTGCAAGGATCATAGAAACCATTGTAACCATTGCAATATTGATGTGCACACTGAGGAAAAATGTTGGAAAATACATAGAAATTTGAACCTGAAGAGCCACAAAAAGGATGCAAAGAAACAAAATATTCTAGCCAAGGATTCGAGCAATCGGGTTGAGAGCATCTCTGATGCAGATGAGAATATTGTTTGCACATCAATGTAGAAGGAGGTGAATCTGAGTATCCTTCATCACCAAGAAGAGAAGGATATTACTAAACTTTTCCACATCAATATCCAAATCAAGAAGACCAAGATAGATGCCTTGTTCAACTCTAGTTGACAAGTTAATCTCATAACAATAGATCTGGTCAACAAGCTTGGATTGTAGGTTCATGATCATCCTATCCCATATCCATTGGGTTGGGTAAACAAGGATGAAATTATCAAGGTAACGAAACACTGTAAGATTAAATTTGTTGTAAGCATTGATTTTATTGATGAAGTGGATTTAGATGTAGTACCCCATGTGGAGTAGTGTTTAGAATCCCTTGTATGTTTATTAGGGATGCAATCTTCATGATGACCGCCAACCAATAAGTATTAATCAAGGATGAGAATTCCTACATGATCAACACACATAAAGGCAAGTCAAAGATCTCACTAGCAAGTGCCAACCAAGCAAAGAAGTTGATTAGTTCTAGTAAGAAATATGGTTTACTTTTCTTAAGAGAAAATTGGATTAAGGATGAGTCGATAAGAGCAAAGAAATCTTTGGAGGGGTGTACTAAAGAGTAGAAAGATAAATTAGAGGATTTTCTACAAGAATATAGAGAAGTGTTCCAGGAGCCTAAAAGGATACCACCCAAGAGGGAAGTGGAACATGAAATACATTTATTGCTAGAATCCCCATTTCTGAATATTGTGTTGTATATAAAGTTCATTCTTAAAGAAAATGAAGTAAAGAAGCATTTGCAACAACTATAAGGTGTGATTTGAGAAAGAATCTCACCTTGTGGGTTACCTATCATAATTTTACCAAATAAGGATGGGACTTGCGAATGTGTATTGACTACAGATAATTGAAAAAAAATACACTAAAAAATTGGTACCCTTCACCCAGGATCGATGATCTGTTAGATCAATTAAAACATGCAAAATATTTCACCAATTTGGATCTCAAATTGAGATAACACAAGGTATGCATCAAGGAAAAAAGAAACATGGAATACTACCTTCAGTACAAGGAAAGGTTTGTATTTATGGTTGGTCATGCCATTTGGTTTATGTAATGCACCAATTACTTTTATGATACTGATGAATGATTATTACGCCCATATCTAGATTAATTTTTTATAGTCTTTTTAGATGATGTACTAGTTTATAGTTCTACCTAGGAGGAGCACTTATAACATCTCATGCAGGTGTTAGAGACTTTGAAGAAGCACCAAATTCTAGCTAACCTCAAGAAATGTGATTTTTCTCAACAATATTTGGCATTTTTTGGGTATGAATCGATGGAGGGGAACTCAAGATAGATCCCGTAAAGATGGAAACCATCATGAAATGGCCAATTCTTACAAATGTCACTAAAGTTAGGTGTATTTTTGGGGAATCACATTACTTGCAGAAGTTCATAACTTCATTTTCAACGATAGTTGCTCCATTCCATGCCATAACAACGAGTGGTAAGATTTTATAGTGGAGGGGAGAATTAGCAGAAGGATTTCAATGAGATGAAAATAAATATTAGTCAAGCACCAATTCTTGCATTACCAAACTTGCAAAATACTTTCGAAGTGGAGACAGACGCAAATGGGTATGCCACGAGAGAAATTTTGATGCAAGGAGGAAGGCTTGTATGCTATCATTTTGAAATATTTCATGGGGCATTTCTCAACTACCCTACCTATGAAAAATAAATCTATGCACTAGTTCAAGATGTCAAGAAGTGGAAGCACTATCTGATGGGAAAGGATACCATCATCCAAAAAGATCACCAAAATCCTCCCTAAATGGGGAGGTATGATCCATATTGGATCAATATATTTTTTTCATATATATCATTGTTTTCAAAGTGGAAAAAAATGGAGGAAGTAGCTTGTAGGTTATTTTTAATGGCAGGTTCCAATTTAGAAAATTGGGCTTTGAAACCTTCTAGATCCATTTTGAGGCATAAAATGACATTCTTTGGGTCAAAACTTTCTCATCTTTAGATGGACCCCTTACACTATTCGACACATCAAATACCTTTCCAACATTGCAAAAATTACACCAATCAAAGCTCATATGCAAATGTTATGCCTCTCACAAGTTGACCTACCATATTTACCACCATGGTACTAGTGGATGCCACATCATCCTCATTACTCATGTATATGGGGCTAGCCACATATGGACTTTCAATAATATTCTAGATGGTCCAAACCCTTATCGCAATTGAGGGTCGAGTAAGTCAAAACCCTACCCCTATATGGCTATCGAGTGATGTTAAATATTAGGTTGCTTGGAGAAGAAGGGGTTTCATTCTTTAGCATTGTATTCATTCCATAGTTGATAAGAGCACCTAGGAGTGTTATTTTGAGAGCATAACAAAGGGCGGGAGATTTTGTAGCAGCCATGGTACTAGTGGATGCCACATCATCCTCATTACTCATGTATATGGGGCTAGCCACATATGGACTTTCAATAATATTCTAGATGGTCCAAACCCTTATCGCAATTGAGGGTCGAGTAAGTCAAAACCCTACCCCTATATGGCTATCGAGTGATGTTAAATATTAGGTTGCTTGGAGAAGAAGGGGTTTCATTCTTTAGCATTGTATTCATTCCATAGTTGATAAGAGCACCTAGGAGTGTTATTTTGAGAGCATAACAAAGGGCGGGAGATTTTGTAGCAGCCATATATATTGCAGGCCATAGTGTCAAACATAACTCCACAAAGAGTGCATCTTTCTTTGTACTTTCATTTGAAGAAAAGAGAGTAGAGTGTATCTTGTGTTTATTTTTGGATGATGTGTGAGTATATTTATGTTATCTTTTTTTCTCATTTCAATTATTCCATACATTTTAAGAAAAAAAATAGTAATTAAAGAATATGAGATTTAAAGGAAATTAACCTTCATAGTAAACATTTCAATATTTTTTAGATATGTTGTGATGAAATATCGAGTGGAATATCCATGGTAGTTTACAGATCACTTACAAAAAAGTTCTTGAAACAACCATATATAATTTCAACTCAATCTTTCTTAAGAGAGGACCATGTAGATTAAAACATTCAAAAAATGTAAAAAGTAATGAAAATATTTTATAATTATAAGTCGATTTCTCAAAATATATCTATTTTCCCCCTTTCACATGATGTAAGCAACTAAAAATCACCATGACATTAAAAGAGAAAAATAAATAGAAAGTATGGTATAAGTATCTTAGAGAACTTTGAAGTGTTTTTGCATTATCAATCAAATGGATTTGAAAAGAGTCACTTTCTCAAAATTCCACTTGCCAATAGTCAATATAGAATTGCAAAAACAAAATGATACTTGAATATTTATATATGGATATCAATCAAACAATAAGTCTCAAATAAGAATCTTATAAAACTATCAAGAATAACAGGGCTTGTAGTCCATAGCAATCTTCCTGTGAAAGATATTTAAACAAAAATTAAAACACATTAGATTTCGAGAGCTAGGATGGGGATCCCAACATATCTGTAAGATTAGGGTCATTCTGAAGGAAAAATAAAAGAAGAGTTGGTTAGTGCCCAATTTTTATTTTGTAAACACATATGTAAACCAAATGGCAAAGACCCAACTAAAGAAAATAAATGGATATATATATATATATATATATATATCAATCATGAGTGGTTCTCACTTCCAAAATTGGAGAGGAAAAAGTATGTTTCAAATTGAACCCTCACTTTATTGAAGAAGACTCCTTATATAGTCTGTCCAAATTTTCTAAAAACACCTAAGAAAACCCAATTTCCTCACTACTATGTATTCATGCAACCTTAAAAATTGAAAATACAACTTGATATACTCACTCTTTAATGTAATCATGAAGTTTCCTATAGTAATTTGCTCATTTACCCTTAGTAAAAAAATTTAATCTTCAATACCAACTAGGATTCCATGTTGTTCCTAAGCCACAAAATTATTGTCTAATGAAAATATTTTTTTAATTTCTCAAAATATATTTGTTTTCCTCTTTCACATGATCTAAGCAACTAAAAATCACTATAACATTAAAAGAGAAAAATAAATAGAAAATATGACATAAGTCTTTTAGAGATTGCATTATCAATTAAATGGATTTGAAAAGAATCATTTACTCAAAATTCCACTTACCAATATAGAACCATAAAAATAAAATAAGACTTCAATATTTCTATGTGCTTCTTAATCAAACAATAAGTAAAAATAAAATGAGACTTGAATATTTCTATATGGTTCTTAATCAAACAATAAGTCATGAATAAGAATCTTATAAAACTATAAAAAATAACATGATCCATAGTCCTTAGCAAAATTCATGTAAAAGATATTTAAATAAAAATTAATTCATAGTCCATAGCAAGATTCATGTGAAAGATATTTAAACAAAAATTAAATCACATTTTATTTGGATAGCTAGAATGGGGATCCCAACGTATCTATAATATTGAGGTCATTCTAAAGAAAAATAGAGTTAGTCAATGCCCAATTTTTAGAGAAAATAAATGGAAAAAGCAAAATATGAGTGGTTTTCACTTACAAAATTGGAGTGGAAAAGGTATGTTTCAAAGTGAACCCTCTCTTTATTGGAGAAGCCTCTTTATACGGTCTCTCCAAATTTTCTAGAAGCACACGAGAAAACCCAATTTCCTCACTACTATGTATTCTTATGTATTCTTGTGACCTTGGAAATTGAAAATTAAAAATATAGATTAATATACCCACTCTTTAATGTAGTCATGAAGTGAAATGTAGTAATTTACTCATTTACCCTCAGTAAAGAGAAATCATCTTCAACGCTAACTAGGATTCCATGTTGTTACTATGCCACATAATTATCGTCTATATTGCCCGTGACAAAGTTGGTGAACAAGTTTTTAATTTTAACCTTCGGGAACCTAGTGAGGCTATCGGGCTATCAAATTTTGTGCCCAAGGAATTCTTGGCCTCATTCAATTTCGACTCAAATACTTCTTTGGTGATTATTTTATCATCCTACATAAGGGAATGGACCTATGGAATTTTCAGGGCGTTAACTACTTGGTTTATCCTCTGCTCAATTACATCACATGTTGTAAATAGTTGTTTTAATACATCAATTATTCTATCACATCCCCCTCTTATCAACTTCATATTTTTGTTTCAAGGAAGTTATTCTTCTGGAAAATGTATCCATTAATGTTTTATTAAAATGAATATCCTTTTGGATCTTAGTTTTGAATTATTATTTCAATAAAATAATCCTTCTAGTAAGAACACCAAATCTGGTGGTAATCTCCCATAACCTAAAGAGAAATACCATCCTATCCTCAACATTGATTACCATAGTTTTTTAGACTCTATATGGAAACTCTTGGGATCCTTTATGTTTCATAGATCTCTCGGGAGTTTCCTCCAAAATATCGTCAAAGTGCTTTAACATAAGAAGTTGTGCAAATAACAATTCAAGATATGATGCAACTTCCAACTCAAGAGTCCTTATTTTCAATCCGGTATATTTCTCACTTAAAAAATGATTTAGTAATTTTCCAATGGCATAATGAGTATTTATGGCTCTGGTGGGTCCTAAACTCTAAGCATCAAAAGCAAAAGTGTGGTGTTCTAAGAGTTTTTTCCCTTTAATATTATCCTATTAAAGCTTCCTAATTTGCTTGTCATAGCTTGCATGGTGTAGACTGAAAAATATATCCTCAAAGGTACGAAGATCCTATTACATGACTTCTTTTCAATTGGTTTATTACTCTCAAGGTATGAGAATGTTGAGGAAAGAATCAATGTCATCATGAACTTCAATATCATTTATATTTAAATATGTTCTCTAGGTTGTTCCCCTTTATCATCATTTAAAAACCTATTTCTCATTGAGACCATGGAAAAAACATTATACATCTCCTTCTCCTTCTTATATAGATTAAGGTTATTACCATCATAGCCATTGCCACCATATTCATTCATCTTCTTCTTACCCCCTCCTCCAAGTGAAGAATAATTACCCTTCATGACATAACAAGGAGCCATTGCAATCATCTTCATTCAACTTCTTCTTACCCCTTCCTCCAAGTGAAGAATAAGTATGCTTTGTGACATATAACAAGGAATTCATAATAGAATGTGTAGTGGATCATCATCTTCCACTAACTCCAAACTTGCATCTTTGTCTTCCTTCAAGGATTATATCACTAATGGCTTCATTATTTTCTCTTCCCTAGAGTATTTTCTTCTTTGATTATATTTTCTTCTTTGATTATCTATTGGAGATAACCAAGTTATAGACATCATCAAGAAGGGTTGGCTCCTCTATCTTTCCACCAAAGCTAGGGTTAAGAGTGAGTGTTTTATTCTCTTCCTTTTGTTTGATACTTATTTCTTAATTGTTCCTTGGTCCCTTAGTATGTTCTTCATATATAAGAAAACTAATGATATAATGGATGGCTATGGTGTGGGTTTTGAATATCCCTTGGGAATTAAAACCTCAAATTACATATCTTTCCTTCAAACAAAAGGAGCTAAATGGTGGACCAATGAATTACAAGAATATATATTGAATCCCTCAACATAAATTTAATGATCAAACCAAGGATCGTGCAAACTTATGAAGTGTTATGCACTATGTATGCAAATCACAAAGGTTAAATTTGAACTACTAATTTTTTTTTTTAAGGAAAGACTATATTAATATAAACATAATGTACAACTATGCTTGATCAGAGTCAGTTTTTAGAGAGACCATGACAATCTCATGTAATCAAAATGAGGCTGAAGAGTCTTTCTGCCCCATATGGGATACCAGGATTTTAAAAACATAATAAGTCTAACAATTTTTTGTATATAAAACCCATAGTGCCATGTAGATTTACTAGAACAATTCATAACAAAAAGACCTGATAAAAGAGGACTAAAAACCTGAAAAACAAATTAAATCTTGGCATGGTGAACCTATGGAGAGGAGGGGCATGCTTATTCTAGTCAAACAATAGAAGATGGGGATCCATACCGATTTTCAGCAGGAGGATGGAAGCCGCCACCATGACGCTGGGAAATCCATGTGACCACTGAGAGAAAATAGGCCTTTTGTTCTTCCAAAGTCTCCATTCAATGCTTGAGCTGCTTGAACTCATCTTCCTTAGGAAGCATCCCTAGAGACACAATTGTCTTGGTGTTCCAATAGAGCTCTAAGGTCTTGAAAAAATTTGAATTCCTTGTTTCGGTGTAACCTAGATCAGGAATTAAGCCACCAACTTGTTGTTCAATTTATTCATCATCCTTGAATTTGCGAACAAGCCTAACTTCTGCCTCCAATACTAGCATTGTTTACTGGTCCTCCCAGGCACAAAATCATGATAGAAATGAACATCATCTATAGTTGCCCAGGCTGCTCGTGATGGACCAGGGGTGGCGTGAGGGTTACGTACACATGGTTCCATGAGGAGGAAGATGAGAAATAGAAGACAACTGAGATTAAAACTAGAAAAAAAAGGATTCATATGAATTAGAAAGAATGACAACAAAACAACCTTCATACCTCCTCTCAATCATAAAGGCCTCTTAAGAACCCACATTGCTTCTCTATGTGAGTGTGCCCTCTCTTCCTAGCATAGCCTAGTCATGATGATCATCACAATGTTGGACTATGGAGGAAGCCTCGTCCTCGTATGAGCGATCAACCCTATTTGATCCTAATTATTTTTGGCACAAAATGAGAGTGGAGATATAATAAAGCAATGTACAAAGATATCTTGGATATCCAATAATAAAAAAAAAATGTATCAGAGATGCAACCATAAACACAGAGATACAGTAATACACAATTTTCTATTAATGAGTGAAAATGTACAAAGACTGTAAAAATACAAAGTGAAAGACTTGCTAGAATGGTGGCAGCTTATCTCTGAGAAGAGATGTGACGAAAAATGCTAAAAATAGTAAATTTCCAAAATTGACAGAAAATTGTTTTGAGTGAGTTGGAAAAGGTGGGTGGCCACCGATATCCACCTGGATCAATCCTCCCTTCGTAGGAAGGAATGGTCTCCACTGCATTGAGTGCCCGAGGGAGAGGGAAAATAGTTTGTTGAATTTGCACCTTGATGAGCTACTTGCCTTGTTGGAGACATTCTGTTGCTTAGCTTTTTGAAGGTTTTCATGAACCTGTGGTTGGAAGGGTTGGACATTTTTAACCAGTCTGGCTACATGATATGTCTGTGTTCAAAAGGAATATTTACGCTTTGTTGTAGTCTTGTCGACCTGCTTTTGTTGGATAGAAGGTGCTTGGGCCAAGGTTGCATTGGTTGCAGCATCCTTCTGTTCACCTTTTGAACAGATTGTGAAGAAGCTGAATTTTGAAGTATGAGATACTACCTTGCGACACTGTTTAGGTGGGACAGTAGTCGGAACCACATCTGGTATCCTGTAGAGATAACACCCCATAGTAACAATGACACTATAGGGTCGAGACTCATAGATAGCATGGTGCTTCGACATATATGGTTGGCCCAAGAGAACATCACAGATATCCATGGGGGCGACATTACATAATACCTCATCTTTGAAGGGATGGATGTCATATGACAATCGACACTGTTGGATGACACGAAGATCTTGTCCTTGGAGAAGCCACCCGATGTTGTATGGTTGTGGGTGTGGTGTTGTCGACAATCCCAATTGTTTGATGACCTCTACTGAGATGAGGTTCTTCTGGCTTTCACTATCAATAATAAAATGCAGTGGGTTCCCCTTCACCCACATCTGTGAATGAAAAATGCGCTCCCCATCTTCATGATCTGTTGGTTCTTCTGGTTGAATTGTTGCGGTCACGAAAATAGTTGTGGGGTCTGCATCGATTATTTGTCTTCTGTAAGTATTTTTTGAATCAGATTTTGAATCAAGGTTCAGCTCCTTGTCTTTGATTTCAACCACCAATGACTATTTTGAGCGACATTCATCAGTGTTGTTCTAGGGGCTTTTGTGGAAATCGCACCATTTTCCAGTGTCCTTCTTCGTCTTCCCGTGACCCTTCTTTTCTTGTGGCTTAGACTGCTTTTCGGAAGACTGTTTGTTAGGTTCATCTTTATCATATTTTGGTTGTTGCGGATTTGCAAACCTGAACTCCTGTTTGTTCTGGTGCTTAAATTTTTGCTCTATTTTAACATCATATCGATAAGTAGCACTGAGTGATGAGATGTCTAGAAAATCCATTTCAGTTTGGATGTATCTGTTTATATCCCCACGATATTTCAGAACCAAATGCCGTTCGGAGTCTTTGATACCCACCTTGGTGCACAAGGTATGGAAGGTATTGGTGAACTCTGAAACTGCTTGGTCCCTCTCTTTCCATAGTGTGTTCCATCTCATATAATAGTCCTCATAGTTGCCAACAGGGTAATATTGTTCCTTTACTGCATCCACAAACAAATCTCAAGTGGGATCGACCCTGTATATTCCAGACTCTTCTGTAGAACTTTTCTCCCAATAATTTTCCCACCAATGTTTGACATGGGGGAGATATTTAAGGAGTGTGAATGTGATCTTTTCCCTATCGGAAAAATGGTGAACAGAGAAATAAACTTCTAGTAGATTTAACCATTTGTCTAGGGCATCCACATCTATCTGACCTTCAAATACGGGAATATAAAAATTAACCTATACCTTGAAAGAAGAGGTTCTTCCAAAGTGTTTGTTTGATTAAGATGCCCTTGTTGCTATTGGCAGGCATTGAAGGATGTGGGAAAAATTCTCCATCATTTCGTCTCTCTGTCGCGTGAGAGCTTACTCAAGCAACAAATTGATAGAATCGTTTGCTCTGTTGTTTTTCTTTTCTTCCTCCATAGAGGGTTTCTTGGGCGTGCGAGAGAGATTTTCTTCAAGAGAGACAAGCTCGAGACCCAACTTTATATACTCGGACCTCATCAGGGACATGCATTGAAAAAAATGATCAAGAGCAGCCCACTCTGATACCATTGATCCAGATTATTTTCGGCATGAAATGAGAGTGGAGATATAAAAAATCAATNAACAGAAATGTATCAGAGATGCAACCATAAACACATAGATACAGTAATACACATTTTTCTATTAATGAGCAAAAATGTACAAAGACTGTAAAAATACAAAGTGAAAGACTCACTAGAATGGTGGTCGCTTATCTCTTAGAAGAGATGTGACGGATACTCGCATATGTGAGAAGATGATTTTACCTTGAGGCTCCAAAGGCATTTTTATCATAAATAAAATACAAAACCCTAACCCCGGAAGATGAAAATCCAACAGTTTTGTGGACCTCGTTTTGGGTAGTTTGGTGTATCAACTTCTTGGGGGCGTAACTTTGGCATACGATCTTCATTTGGGGAACGCGATAGCTCGTTGGAAAGGTATCATTTAGGAGATTCATTTTTGGGGCTCATTCAAAGCCTTCTACTATCATTGAGAATACCGATCCCGAAAATCCTTCATTTAGGCCCTCAAAATGGCCCCGGAAGTTAAAAACTGCTAAAAATAGTAAATTGCCAAATTTGCTAGAAAATTGTTTTGAGCAAGTTGGAAAAGGTGGGTGGCCACCACTATCCACCTGGAACATTATTTTCCTCTCAAACTCTGTCATTAACTTCATTAACAGTCTTTCCTGTGGTCGAAGTACCATATATGTGTGAGCCCTCATATGTGCTTCGCTTTGCATCTTCAGCATTAACAAAAATGATGTTGCACTCCCAGTGAGAACCATTTCCTTGCATGTCATGAGTACATGTGGCTTCCACTTTTGGCATGGTATGGTGAGCCAATGTCCCATCTACCATGTTTTCAAGTGAGCGAGATGCCGCCCCATCTAGGGATTGAACTACTAATTCTAATGAAAAATGTGATAAAGAAAACACTCAACTTTGATAGCTCATTCTAATTTACTTATCATGCACTTGGGGCTATGAGTTTCACTCCTATATATTTTAACAATGTGAATAAGAACATATGAAGGTATAAGGTCACTTCCTCTTGGATGAGAAATCAACTAAATGAGAAAGTTTATTGAACCAATGACTATGTGTTGCTACTAGATTAATCAATCCTTACAACACTAGTTATCATACGCTTGATCCATAGGATTCACATCAACGTACTGAAAATTGTAATTTAAATGCAATGAAAGAAAGACATGAATTGAAATTGCTATTTAAATAAATACAGGAAATAAAAGCATTGTTGGAAACTAAAGTAAATATAAACTAGTAGGCTCTTTTCTATAAAAGTAGATTTACTTGCAAAATAGAAATAAAATACAACAAATAAAATGATGATAGGGTTCTTGGGGTCTTTCCTTGAGTGGGACATAGTCAAGGAAGTTCCTAGAACCCTTGGAGACACTCAAAACCTCATAACTTGAACAAATCATATTTCCTTTATTAAAAAATTGTCATGTAACATGAGGGTAGAAATCAACCTCTTGGTTACAAATTCAATTAGCTTGAAAAAAAAAGGAACATTTAAGCACAAAACTAACTATACACTCTATAAACTATCATCTCTTTGTACTTGAAATGATTCCTATATATCCCATCCAATCAATCCCTTGATTGGTGGGAGTTTTCCCTTAAATCCCTAATTTCTTGCCTGTTATTTGATGAACCATTTTCCTCCTTTGTCAATTTAAATCCTCAATATCAATAGGAGATCAAATTTATTATGGTATTTATTGCTACCTTTAAGTATTGGTTGCTATGAAGGTTGTGAAGGGACAACATCCGTTAAAAAAATTGGGCGAATTATTTATTTTTAATGAAAATTGGTAACTCTTAGAAAAAAACATGGAAAATTAGTCCATAAGTCAAATTTAGTCGTTAAAATTTTTCATCAAATCCTCAATATTTAGGTTTAAATTTTTTACTAAATGGTTCTTATGCTACATTCTAACATTTCTAATTCATATTATAATAAAATGATTTTTCAAACAAAATATTAGAGTGAAGGAGAAATCAAAGTTAGCCCAAGTAGGAATATCTCATTTTAAGATTAAGGCCAAAAGGGAAACATCCTATTTTATGTAAAACTAAGAGGTTTTGCAGTCACCTAGTCTTATCAAAGGAAAGATCGTGTAAAAGAGAGACATTACTAACAATGGGATCCCAAAGGCGTTAGTGAAGATTGTTTAATCCAAAATTTTCAAAGATGTAGTTAAAATTTTAGAAAACAAGTAGATGTGATTCTCATGGCCGAATTCATGGTTTGGGTTGAAAAACTATGCATTTAGGCTTAAACCAATGCTTTTATGGATCATAGACCATGAATAATACCTAAAACCACTACATTGGACTTATAGGATGAATTGTTGGCCTACAACATGGATATAGGCTTGAATTATAGGCTATATACCAATATGGATGGGTTTTATGGCACAAGCCATGCTTTTAAGCTAAAAATGAATAATTTGGACCTTGACAAATGCTTTCAAATATCATGTACTATGCACAATTCCCTAGACCAGTACACGGGTATTGCAGAAGGAAATTTTGGCATGCTAGATAGGTATCTGTGTATTTTTGAGGTTTGATCACAACATGGACCAAGCCATGGTTCAAGTTGAAAAGTAATAACTTAGGGACAAACTAATGTTTTTAAAGTGCATGGCTTGCATAAGGTCCTATACCATCACAAAGGCCTTTTTAGAATGGATCTCATATGGGGCCACCCTACAATTCTGAAAAATACTACATGAGTTCATAATGGTGCATTTATTTTCTTAATATGTATTTTTTATTGTGGTAAATACACTGAAGGTTGAGGGTTTTAAAATTATATGTGAACACAATTTTTTAATAAATGATATATGTTTTATAAAAAAAAATGAAAAATGTCATAAGGGGCTATTAATAATTAGAAAAGGGGTGTCAAATCCTGCTAGTGTGATTGGTTTTGATTGGCCTCGTTCTATAAGGTGACCAAGGTTCGAAACTTGGCTAGCTAGGAGGAGACACCTAAAATCCATCCATGTTGAGGGTTGGTGTGGCCCATGTTGGGTGTAATCCCTGTGTGATTTTGATGGATTAGAGATCCCTGGGTGTTGGTTTCTTACACCACAAGCTAGTCTCACAAGTCACATAAAAAATAGCAAACAAAAAAAAATCGAAAGGGGTTTACCAATAAGAGACTATACACAAAAATAATCATATGGTAAATTCAAGAAATGGATAAATTTTAATAAATCCAAAAATACATGTATTTTGAATATGTTTTACCAATTGATTCTCATATGAGGAATCTTTGTTCTATAAAAGGGATACGGGTCCAAATTTAAGGTTTCAGTATGGAAATGATGGGTTCATGTACCAAGACATGTTTTAGGCTCAAATAACTAGTAACTAAAACCCAAACAAATGCTCTTAGGGACAATTGTACATGCACATGGCCCTAGACTACTATATAGGCCTTGTGAAAGGACTATTCAAGGTCTACAAGATTATATGTGTATGATTTAAAATTCTAAGATTCAATGGGTCTTGTGTCCAAATCAAAGTTTTGTGGTCGAAAGTTAGAGACTAAGTCCCTAACCAATGTTTTTAGGGCTCATGGACCATATTCAAGGCCCTAACTACTACATAATCCATGTAGAAGAAACCTTTATCCTTAGTACAAGGTATATATGGTTACCTTAATTTTAAGGTTTGAACACAATAAGGATGGTTCCCGTGTACCAATCTTTGTTTGGGGTAAAAAATAGGGAATGGGCCTTTTCATTGTCTTTCTCATCCTTTAAATACAAATTTGAAAAGTAGTAAATATAACTTCATTTTCTTGTTCAAGTCCCAAGGGTTAGCTCAATTGTTCTAGAGCCAGATGTGAGTTTATCATGATTCTTGTTGTTCATGGGTTCGATTTTCTTGATTCCCCCTGGGTGAGGCTATGTAATCAAGGTCGGCGGTTTACCCCACTTACTACCCATGGATAATAGGGAAGTATTCAGAGGGTTTTTCATGTGTACATTTCCTCGAAAAAAAAATAAAAAAACTCAATTTTCCTATTTCTCATGCCATGTGGTGATTTAGGTTTTTAATAAAAAGAAATTTCCCTTTTTCTTTGAATGTTTCTTCAGTTACATATGGTTTGGGGTTCTCCTTGTGCAATTACATTCTTTTAATTCCAAAGGGTCCCACAACACTTTGTCCTTGATTGTGATATTGCATTACTTTGATAGTTTTGTGTTCAATGTTTTCTTGAATTTTAAGTCTCATTATTTCCATAGTGGATTGCCTTGCTTGCATAAATAATGTTCTTAGATATCGTTATTGCCTACATTCACGACATCAATTTTTACCATCATTTCATCAGTGGATTTCCTTGCTTGCATAAATAATGTTCTTAGATCTCGTTAGTGCCCACATTCATGACATCAATTTTTACCATCATTTCATCGGAATCGTAATAATATTTGATAATAATGAATCCAAGCATACTTATATTGATTGAAATAATTCTTATCTATTTTTTTTTTTACAAGGAATGAATATACCTTCAAAAGTTTTGTTCTTCAATACATCAACCTTTTTCTAAAAGAATAATTTAGTAGTGAAAATGAATGAGATTAAGTTTTGATTCCTTGTATAATTGTTTAACAAATATCACAAGATTACTGAAAGTATTGAGCTTACTCTAAAATGAAAACATTGAATCCACCAGACTATGTAATTTACTCTACTAAAAGAAAGTAAAACACAGTTATTATAACACTTATCAAATTGTATCACCTATGAAGACAAATATTACATATCATGTTGTTTAAGTAGAGTTGAATTAAAATTTTGATGATGATGATTTTTTGTCCAAAACTTTGCATAAAATTTGGAGCAGTAAAATCACATTCATGTTAAAAAAACGCCAATTGAAAAGTGACATCATTCAACAATTATCAAGTGAGAATTTCACTTTGAGAGGCCTCAAAATTGAACTTTTAACTTTGCAAAAATTTCAAAAAGTCGAGCAAATCATCGATGGGATTTAGACACATTTTCAATGTGACTTTCCCACTTTTAGTTTTGATCAAAGTAATTTTCGTCTCCGATCATCGGAGCATATTTTCCACCTTTTTACTTTCATAGGAGTGCACTCTTGACTTTGATCGTAGGTAGAATTTCACTTTTTTGTAGTGACTTTCCCACTTTTGGTTTTGATGAAAGTAAGTTTCTTCTTCGATCATTGAAGGGTATTTTCCAATTTTTTATTTCAACAAAGTGCACTCACTTTCAATAGTAGAATTTGACTTTTGACAGAATTCAATGGACTTTGAATTTTACTTTCCACTCCAATTAAATTCAAATTTTAACTTTGCAAAACATTTTTGGTGAACAATTTCCACTTTCGAAAAAAATTTCAATGGAGTTAAAATTTCTCTTTCGATCGAGTTAGAATTATTCTTTAGACTCCAATCAAAACCTAAAGTTTAACTCCAACAACATTTTCTAAGGATGATTTCCACTTTCAAATAAATCAAAGTGGGCACACTCCTGTGATGGCTAAAAGCCAACAAGGAGTAATTGTAACTTTCAGTAGGGAAAGTGAAGTTTTAACATCAAAAGCATGAGAACTTTACTCCAATGCATGATTTCAAGGTTATATTTTTTGAATATTTTGAATTAGAATTTTTTTGAAGTTTTTTAGAAAATCAAAAAGCAAAGGGAAAATAACTTATTCAGAGTAAAATTTCATCCGAGTTGAAAAGAGAAAAATTTCAAAAAGAAAAGTTGAAAATTAAAAAGAATAAAAAGAAAATGGTACCCAAAAAATTCATAAAACTTTTAGGGTGTGTTGAGGTCTCAACACATCCCTTTCACCTTATTCCTTCTTTCTTCTCTCTTTCTCGTAAGTAATGACTTGAAAATTATTCAAAACCCTTTCATAAGTCAATGGTCTCCTATGAGGTTTTTCAGCCCCATTCTCTTTGCAATGGTAGTGGAAAGAGATCTTCAACTTAGATCTCTATTTCACAATAATCCGTAGGGGATTGTGCTTTTGAGTTCTCTCCAACTTGAAATGATAAATTCCTCAATGTTGCATCCTTCCATCCTCTACTAGGTGGAATCT
>JASDQU010307127.1:5076-15687 GCA_032191745.1 Picea mariana | reverse complement strand
GCCATGGACCATGACACATACTATATTGATTGAATTTGTGGCCTACAATAGGAACATGGGCCCGTTTTTTATGTTTAGGAACAACAATGATGAACATTATGGCACAAGCCTTATTTTGGGGCTAAAAACTAGGGACGATGGCCCTAACTAATGCTTTTAGGGTTGATAGGCAATGTGAAAGGCCCCATACCATGAAATACAATCTACATAAGGAATATATAACCTACTAGAGGGATATGGGATTGAAATCATGTTTAGGGTGTAACAAGGGTGGCCTCAATCAGGGTGTAAACTATGTCTTAGGGTCATATTCTCATTACGCTCAAACCTCAAAATTCAACACATGTTCTTGGCATATGACAAGAACATGTGTTGAATTTTGAGGTTTGAGCATAACAAGAATATGTCTTGTGGCCCAAGTCATAATTTGGGATTGAAAACTAGTTGTTTTGGTCATAATTAGGATATTTAAGGCCTAAATAGTTATTGTAAATTAATATGTAGGGTTCAAGAGAACTTCATTATATCTGTAGGCCCTAATTAGGACATAAAACACACAATTAATGGCCTGTAAGGTCTAATTTGGGATCTATAAGTCTTAGGTAGGGATGTACAGAGCATAATTAGAAACATGTAATGTCTAATTAAGTACTATAAAACTTACCTATATTTTCAAGGTTAAATACATGATCTACATAGTGTAATTAAGAGTATATATGAGGCGAACTATATATTATAACCCTATTTAATAGTTTTATAGTGAATTTATATTTATATGCATGGAAAATGTTTTCATAACTGTATATATGCATAAGGAATGAACATTATTTTAAATTTCAACTTGTTGGTAGGATTGTGATTTTCCATTGCATGAGAACAAGTGTTATTTTACATATTTGTTTTTGGGTAGGATTGTGTTTTTCCATCACATGAGGACATTTTTCTCAAAAATTCACTCATGTTTTTGAAACATAACAAATTTAGGTGCTAGTAAATGTGGCTTATTTGATTTTAAGAATTGTCCTAATGAACTTGATAGCTCAACTGCAAAAACCATAGCAATTTTTTTTTCAAATACTTGTCAATATGTTTGGCCAAAATTCCATCTTTTTATTGGTGTTAGTAATGTGGTAAATAGAGAAAGGATTTGGTCCTAATATAGAAATATTTAGAGAATCTTTGTACTAAACATTGGAAATTTGAATAATACCACAACTAGAGATTGGGAGGGTTGAGTCATCACCAATAATTACTCCCTCACCTTTAATATGTTGATCATTGTAATCGAAGAGGAGGTGTTGGTGCTTCATCATATGACTTGTAGCCCTAGAATTTAAATCCATTATTGAAAAGAAGTTGAGGACCATAGAGTAGTGTGCATGGTGAAGTGTGCATAATCACCAACCTTGTATTTGAAGAGATCATCATTTCTAATTATTGTCTGAGAAGTATCTTGAATTCTTTGAAGATAGAGGTGACATCTTTTGAACATATTCCCCTCCTTATAGTAATATGAGAATATTGGCCCCTTATTTGGAAAACCTAAAAGTGTCCCATGGAGACTCATGCATACACAAGGAGGGAGTATCCTTAGTGAGGTCATGCTCCCTAGGAGATAGTTCACCCAAGTTTTTCAAGGCAACTTGATTCTAGATAAAATTACAAAATACATATTCTAAAGTAGCAGACGCCATGTCTAGAATAAAAAGAAAAATGCTATAAAAATGATTGAAAATTTTTGGAATGCAAGAGAGAGGTTATTAAGAACAATATTAATATATTCAAGGTCTATGTTAGATTTAACATTTTTTGTAATAATGTTTTCTCTTAGATTCTTGAACATAGAAATGTACTCCTCAACAATAGAAAAATTCACCACTTTGAGATTAGAGAGCACTATTTCAAGTCTATTAATTTCAATGGTTTTCATTGCACCAAACATGGTGTGGAAGGAATTCCAAATCTATTTTTCACTCTCATTGTTTGTGTAATGGAAAATATTGGGTTTGTAACATCCTCAAGACCCCTCCTGGGCTCTGTCACTGAAAAAAATACCTTTGTTACCACAATGTAGCATACCCAGCCTCCAGGCTGAGTCCCACTACTACCATTCTACTCTAAAACCATCATAGAATATGCTCGACAGGGCTCTAATAAAATTGTGTACAGTTTGTCTTGCATAAATCACAATTATGTGGTCTAGAAAGCATACAGTGCTATGCATAATTCATGCATATGAATAATTAAACATATTGATTAACTATCAATGCAATGTGCAATCTATTCAGTAAAACACAATAGAAAAAAAACACATTACATCACACTACCCAAGAAATTAAGCATTCAAAGTCATGGAAATTACCTTTAGAAGAAGCACCAACTAGCTTTAGACCTTAAACTTTCCTCCCAGCCATAGACGCTTATGTTCTAGCTCTCAGAAATAGGTCACCCCCAAGACAGGGCTATGATTCCACCAGGGAAAAGGATCTCACACAAGAAAACTAAGGTCCAACAACACATAGCTCAAGGATAGGCCAATGGATCCATATCTAACAACAATTCCACCTCACGACCTCTCAAGCCTATACCACCCAAGTAAGTGTCCTTCAATTGTACCACTTCCCTTTTAGGGATTTAGCAACAAGTCGACCAAGAAGACTTAGAGCTCTGTGGCATTAGGAACACACGAATTATCTCAAGGATATTATAGGCACCCATTGGGCCAACACACAGGAAAACCTATTCCCATAAATCCTCCTCTCTAGTCTCAACCTTTCCTTAGTCAACTCGGGGGAAAAAACACACCCAAACCACCAAGGATTTACAGGGTAACATGTACAATAGCTCACAACTCACTCCTCAACCTCTGGTCCAAATTATTTCCTCGATCTCTACTCACCCATTTCCCATGTAGTTAGAATGAGTGACTAACCCCAAATACTCACTAAGACCATGGATTAAGTATGCATGCCATTTTTATGAAACTTGCCATACAAGGAACTCCCTTGTTCCCCACTTGGTAATTCGTTCCCCTCCCTTAAGAACTTAGGATATAAATCATAAAAGAAAGACTTAGGACTTATAAATACATTATTATATTTATTTAGCTTAATCCCATTTAACCTAACCCCTTTCCTCAAATCCTAGCCCCCTTCCCTCTTGTGGAGTCTTATCCCCCCATACTCTTTTTGACTTTGGGTCTGCTGTAACATCCCGAGTTTTAATACCTACAAACTATAATGTAATTGTATAAATGTGAATTAGGCTGGTGAGATGATGTGATTGGGGAAAATAGTCCATATTGATTGATATGCATGGGGGATGAAATGTATATTATGAACATTGAAAAGATTAATAAAATAGTAATTGTTGGATGCAACACGAAAGGGATGAAAAGGATGGGAGGATATGATTCCAAAAGAGAGAGGGGCCAAAGGGGGGTTTTATTCATGGGTATTAATCCAACCCACATTCCCAAAATTATAATCCTTGTGTAACCTTCTATTTATTGTTGTGTTTCCAAATCCAATCATTAAACTCATGTAAGAGGGTGTTTGTGAGGAGTCACATCCCTTAGTTATTGGTAGCATGGGGATGAAGTATAATCATCCTTGGAAAGACTGCGATTCAAGAAATCAAGGGAAAGAGAAGGAAATTTGTATGTAGAAAGTAGACAATTTTACATGCAGATTTTGGGCAGCTTGATGGGAGTGGAGTTTTGGGATGAGAACCAACCATGCGGTGTTTGAAAGAAACCATTGTTTGGTTGTGTTTTATGTTGGAAATGTGACTTGTGTGCCTATAAAACAGGCTATAAAACTGTAGTGTGTTTTCCTGTTGAGGAAATGGCTCAAGAGCCTTGTGAAGGTCGTTGTGAGCACTCCTAGAGCAGTGGATAGTTCCTGAAGTCCCCAGCTGAGAGATTATTCACCAACTGAGTGCACTAGAAGCCATGATAAATGAATGGTATATCCCGAGGGACTGTGAGTAGTGAAGATGGTACATTCCTTGGGTTGTGGAGGTTGTGGGGAAGAGAGAGTTGGTGGATCGAAATTGCTATAGAAGTATAACCTAGGTTTTGGGTTGCTGAGTGTAGAGAGTGGATAGCTAGAGAGCCAGATTTCCTTGTGGACTCATAGCCTCAACTCGAGGGTGGTATGTTATTGAGATAAATTGAACATCAATGACTATGGTTGGGAGGTTCATCCTTTATACACAACCAGTTGGTTACCTTTTATAAACATATAAGAGCTTTGTTGTTTTATTAGGATTATTATGTTTTGTAAATGAATATTTGAATGTTATGTGTTCATTGGTTCAATTGAATAGTTTCATTCATGATTTAATATATGTTGTTAGAAGCATGTTTAGTTTTGGGCTTGTTGCCCTTGGGTTATTTCATATGTATTGTGAATTTTTCAATTTGTATTTAGCAAGATAAGTTGTTTTTCAAAGTAACGAGACTCAACATGGGTGTTGGGTACGTTACATATACAATAGTGATGTATTTTTATTAATATACATAGTGCGATTACAAAAATACAAATCTTGGCTTATCGACCACAACATATAGACTCCCTAACCTAAACACACATGCATGCAAGGCACTCTGGCCCCCAAAACTATCTTGGCTCACCAACCTATATGGACATCTATACATTCATATACGTAGTTATCACTTGGGGGTATTACAGGGTTCCTTATATAAATAAATCAATCCAAGAGCTTCATCCTTCTTCAAACATACTAGATCATAGTTTTCATGATGAGTTGTATTCAAAAGTGGCTTCTTCATTTACATAAATAAACCTATACTATGAAGTAGAGCTTCCATATGAAAAACTCATGCATTATAGTTATCCTCATTGAGGTGGAGAAAAATCCATTATCCATCCATGTATGTCATAATACATGTGTATATCTACAACAACTTGTGGCTAAAAGAAGGAGAAAAAAAAAGTATGTCTCCCTTGAGGGGTAAAAACACAAAAACTTCCTTAAATTTACTAAGAAACCGAGAAATAACTATTGAGTATGGGTGCATTGGTGAATATAAGGATAAAAAGACCCTAGAAACTCACTACTATCCAAAAAATAGGGTGTTGAAAACCTTAATTTGAGTTTTGAAACAACTTTGAAATAGAGTTGAAACCTTAATTTCAGATATCGGAAAAAAAATGAAACACCTTAAAGAGTGTTGAAAGAGGAATAAAATTCCACACTAGCTCTAATATCGTCCTAAAAATCATGAGGTAGAGGATCTATGTTGAATTCTCCAAGATAAACTAGTTGAAAAATAACAACACCTTAATGATCATGAACACATAAGACTTCAAGAGAGAGCACAACACAAGTATGGGTTCCCTTAGGAAAGAGAATGAATAAACTCATTTGAATGAGGTGATCTTATAAATAAGGGAGGTGGTATATCTATATCACTCCACTAGGGATAAGACACTAACCCCAAACATGAGACTAGGCTGAGCTTACTCTAAAATACAATAAAGTGTAATAATGGGCGTAACAACCCAAAATTACCCACAATCCATCCCGTAGAGGGATTGAACTACCTACACGGTGGGCTAGAACATGGCCACAAGTGAATATTAGACAAAATTTCTCAATAACGAAAAAATATAGAACATCTTGAGTCCAATGATCCAGTCTACAATAAGGAAAGAATAAGACATATTAGAAGAATTATCATTGAAACAACTAATTAATCACTACAATGAAATTTCCAAATCTATTGAACATCTATCTTCACAATTTCAAGGAAGATCAATAAATATTACAAATCTATATATATATGAAATATCTATTAATGGGACCACAAACCCTAACATATTTGTAGATCATCAAGAAAAAGGAATTTGCAAATCTGTCTATTGAGCATAATATATGTACTGTTGGAACACGCCTAATTTTGAGCTTTGAACTTTATATTTTACCTCTTAGAAATAAAATTTTTTACCCAGAAAGGAAAAAACTTAGAGAATTGCTCTTTAATTTTAAATCAAATCCATTGGTTTTTATTTAGCAATAAGGCGCTTGCAATATCTACCATCGACGAGTTTCTTTAATTTGATCTAATGATCCTGATGATCTCCAAAGTTTTGAAGCCGCCTAAGTTTTAAAAAGAAAGCCTTCAACAGTCGCTTCGCAGCTCCACACTTCGAGTATTCCAGCAAACCCAAACATCAAAAACCTCGAAGATCCGAAAGATAACCACTCGTGAATTTTCCTAAAGAGCTCATGAACATGAGTCATAGGACATGTGTCCTTTAAAAACCTTTCCTTGAGTTGACACATGGCACTCATTTTTTACATTTACGTTGGACGATTCACATGTTTTCAAGTGACACGTGGCGCCTCTCTTTTCTCAACACGTCATCAAAATGATGTCATCCTTGCCACGTCACTCCGAGAGATTACTCTTCGGGAGTTTTTGATTTCACAATCCCTTGATTATCAAAGCGTCGAAGTAAAGTGATTACAAAAAGTAAAAAGGGTTTTCAAGGAATTAATAAAACGGTTAACGACTTTAATGAGTCCGAAATTATGAAATATTTAAAGTTAATACAATGTTTTAAACATGATTAATTAAGAATTAAAAGTGATTACACAAAGATTAACTCCTCTGCGAATTCGGACTAGGGGAGATTTCCACCCTTTCACATCCAAAACTCCCGAACGTGAACCGTTGAAGTATTAATGACATTTATGATTGATTAAGGATAATGATTTCAAATAAGGATCGTGAATCAACAGGTAATGAATTCCATTAAGTTTAATAAATTCTTCGTCAGTAAAGCTATATGAATATCAATAGACTTTTTGAATAAAGCACATCGAATTTCTAAGTCATTTTTACCATTTGCAATTAGCAGTTTTTATCCAATATAGAGCTTATAGACTTCTCTTGTCACAAATAAGCTAATTATTTTCCCTTGAGGATTATGGCGCCACGAAAAACTGCAAAGAAGCTTGAGGCATCGGGTGATTATTCAAATCCAAACGCAGATGCTCTATCAGACACAACTCTGCGAGTTGCAGATGCCATTAAAACTTGGATGTAGGTTTTTGAGGTCTTAGAGCATGAGATCATTAACTTTCTAGATGACTCTGTCGAAGAAGACTACGAATCCTTTACAACTAAGCTTAGACATGTAGCACAATAGTAGCTGCATAAGATCGTTGCATGGCCAAGAATCATACCCTACAACGATATGATAAATTTGGCCTTGGAACATGTCGACATCCAAACCAGGAGCATCATCAACCACCAGCAGGTCATCATCGGCTCTTTCCAACCAGAGCACCTACAAGTAATGTACAAGCTTTCCCCTACTCCTAAATACACTTACAATGCCACATTTCTTCTAGAGTTTGAGAGAAAGGAATGCACCCAGTACGCTAGAAATGGTCATGATATAGTCAAGACTTGTGGGGACATCCAAAAAAATTCAGAGCCGACGCTCATGGTATGTATGCCACAACGTATTTAGACTTTCATATGTTGTATGTGGCCATGATGATCTGTCGCCTGTTTGGGAAGAAGAACCCTACACATTTCTCGGTTGAGTAGGTAGCCATCATGAACAAGGTAGTTGAGGTTATACTTTAATGACATGTGTACCCGGCTCAAAGATCAAAATAAAGCAAGTGCATCTACCAACAGACGAAGAGACAAAGGAAGCACCCACAAAACTCAACAATATTTGCATGTTGTTGTTTTATTCAGATGTATTCTATTTTTAGTCAAATATTGTGGGAAGTCCAACAATTTTCAGTTGTGACAAATTTTGTGTAAATACATATATTTTAGATCTATTCAGGGCTTCTTCTTGTCGAATGTAAAAATATAAACTCTTTTTGAGTATTAATACAAGTGCAAACAAAGATTCTAAGTTTCGTTCAATTTGAGTTATGTGTTCCCTCTATGTTTCGATTTCTATGAATTTCTTTCTGTAATTCTTGAAGAGTGATTGATTGCAATTTAGTACTACATCTACTGTGATCATATCATACCAGGAGTTCATTTAGTAAACAACTTTTCCTCTGTTATTACTATGAGTAAAACAAGACCTGTGATCTCTGTGAATTACTGCATTTTTATATCCTTTTTAAGGGTGCATCTTCAACTTTTCTTCTACTGCAAACAAGGTGAGACTTATCTGTAATTGATACCTAACTTTGTTTTAACAGTTTTGTAAATATTTCTACATCATTTGGAAATATAATTGCGACTTAGATAATGAGATACAACCTCTCTACTATCTTATTATTATTTTCCTTTAAAGATTATTTCTCAGAAAACTGAAGGTAGAAAAAAAGCACTGATAAAAACATTTTATTTAAAACCTTTGATGCCTCACATTATTCTTTGAGCCTTAGAATAAATCTCGGGAACAACATCTTTTTGGCGTCATTGTCAGGGACGGAGAAACAAAATCATTTTTCCCTGGGAGAAAGACAAGGTAAATTTTTGGTCTTTGATGGTGAACAAAGATTGAATACGTGAATAAGGATTACTTTATCTTTCACCTGGCAAATCCACCATAGAAAAAACTATAAAACCAAAGGGATATCTCATACAAAATTTTGCATCAGTAGGTAAGGTCCATAAACCTAAAATTACGCAAGTTAATTCTAATATTCCCACTAAAGAACTAACTCCTAAAGAAATTTTTAAACAAGTTCATTCTACAGAAGCATCAACAAGTAAACCCAAAGTTAAACTTGAAGCCCCAGAGGTAATTATTCCCAAAATAAAATTTGAGATTGACCAAACCATCCATGTTCCATTGATATATAATTTTACTAGTGATAACAAAGGATCCATTTCAATCCCCACTATCATTAATACTAAGTCGATTATTTCCGTTCCTGAAGTAAAAGTTTTTGTTTCCCGAAATCCTGGAGATTATTTTCTATACCCAGATTCCTCCCCTATTACTTATCCTATATATACATCAAGTAAACCCAAGGAGTCGAGCTCAATTTTTCCTTTTCCCCCTCATATATATCTTTCGTCTTCTCATGATCACTTTCCCGAACTTCATTCACAACATCCCGGAGTAGTCGAAAGATTAGTAGATCAGTTTTTCGAAGTTTTTGAAAATCTCCTATTTAGTCCTCGATTTATGTCTCCTAGAATTTCAATGGTCAGCGTTGGAGGTGTCAAAGGTGCAGGGGCTGGTGGAAAAGCTCAACCCTCGAGGGTATTTTCCAAGGTCGCCACTAGATATGCTCCCTTAGTTCTTCTTGTTGTCGTGCATGATTTACCCGAAAATTACATGAAGAACTTCCCCAAATTCATGGGAGAAGGGGACCTAACAACAACAGAACATAGAGCCTTTTTCGATCAATTTGTTGATATTCTTGGCATTGAGCACGAGGATGTTTACACAAGATTGTTAGTACATACTTTTGAACGAAATGTAAGAACTTGGTTCAGAGGACTTCTAGTAGGTTCTATACGATTGTATGGTGACCTAAAAACTTCCTTCCTAAGGAAATGGGGCGAGAAAAAGGATCATATTTATTACTTAACTGAATTTGGAGCCTTGAGAAAGAAAACTTATGAATCAATCCTAGAATTTATCCAAAGGTTTAATAATATTTATCACAAAATCCCATCTGAAGTTAAACCTTCTCAACCAGCTGCAAAAGTCACTTTTGCAGGGGCTTTTGATTCTGATTTCGTTTTACTTTTGAGAGAGAGAATATCCACTACTTTAGCGGGGATGCAAGATGATTTCGTAGAAATTGAGTCCAATATGATGGAATCTGGGAAGTTGAAAACTGAGGTTGAGATGGGAGCTAGAGAACACAGGCGTTTTAAAGAACATGCAGGACCCTCTAGATCTGGAAAGTCCACAGAGGAAAAAATGGATGAGATGGCCAAAATTATTAAAGATTTATCAAACTGAATTTCCAGGATGGAAATAGAGAAAGTCAAACCTGATCCATGCATTAGGAATCAATTCAGGAGAAACCCTAATCCTCATATACAACAAAGACAAATAAAAAATGAGGATCAAAAGATTCAATCTCTGTTTAAAACTGAGAATTTCATGTAGAGAGATGAAGTGCAAGATTATGAGGAATTAGAGGAAGATCTAAACAACCTCAACGATGATGATCTTGAGCCTCACCTAACCAAACAAGATTATGAGAAATCCTTAGACCTATAATATATGTTTAATAATGATGAAAACATCAACAATCTCAGGGACTCTACATACAAAGGTTTCACTGACTCAATAGTGGTCGATATTCAACATAAATATAATTTGAGGCCAAGAGAAAAGGATTCTATAAATATTCCACCGAAAAATATTTTATAACAAAACAAAGAAAATGAGGCAACAATTACTAAACCATCAGTTGAGACACAAGCTCCCCGAATAAAACAGGTTGAAATGAAAGAAATGAAAACTAAAAAGCCATAAAATACAGAAGCTGAAGTTTGGACCAGGGAAATTGAAAAACCAATTGCGAGTTTCAATTTGGAGAATGAACTTAATAAAATTAAAATTCCAATGCCTCTGGTTGAACTTGCTAGGAACCCGATCTATAAAAAATAAATCACTAAAGCAATAAATT
>JASDQU010307126.1:39768-62255 GCA_032191745.1 Picea mariana | reverse complement strand
CATTTAAATATTGGATTCATTTATAATTAAAGGATGATTTGAAGGCAAGAAATATGTGTGCGTAGTTGTAGTTCCTGTTTATTTCTTCCGCTAATTTATTTAAATTGTTAAAAACTAGTTGTGATTTCATTCAATAAATCTGTAGTAGTTTACAACAAGGTATTTAATAGGAATTAATTGTCAGGGTGATAGGTCAGTAAAATTAACATTGGCCACAATGGTCATCCCAACCAACACCACCTTATCCATGGCCAAAGGATGGCAAGGAATTGTTCCTGGGGGCCAATAATTTCCAATCTGACAACCCTAGTTTCCCCAACAATAACCAGTGTAGTTTCCTATGAATAGTCCTGAATTTAATGCTTTTCTACTACCACAATTGCATGCACAAATTGATCCCAATCCTAACAACAATAAAATTATTGAACATACTTACACTTCTGAAGCATCCCACTATCCTACATATTTTATTTCCCCTATGGAATGTCAAGACATCCATCTTATATTAGGGAAAGGTATTAATCAAGAAAATCCTTTGATTATCACTGAACATGAAGATGAGGAGTGCCATCATTCAAAAGTTAAACCATTTTGAACAAAAATATATACAAAAATCAATTCTACCAAAAGAATTAGACCAATCACCACCTTCTAGATTTGTCCCATATCCAAAATGGTTGAATTTATATAAACCTCCCACTCGATGAGAATTTGACCTATTGGGAGAATTATAGAACATGTGTGTGAAAGTTTTTCTATTACATGCCATCAAGGACATTCTAATATACACCAAAGATATCAAGGAGTTATGCATAAATAGTCCTAGCAAAAAACTGAAAGATTTCCCTACCATCTATGTAATGGGACAATTGAAAAATTTGATGCTTGAGGAAAACCTTACTGCCAAATATGAGACTATTGGATCTCCAACAGTTAGTGTCCAAATAAAAAAAGTGAGCATCTCTAATGCATTGGTTGAATTGGGCACCACAATAAATGTAATGACCAAAGAAACCATGAATATGCTCGAGTTAGTCAACCTTAGAAAGACTCCTACAGTCCTAGAATTAGCATATCGGTCCACTATAAGACCCGAGGGAGTTATATATGATGTAATTGTCTCGGTGGATCTACAACCTAGATATCGTACTGGGGGGCACCCTTTAATCCTAGGATGACCATGGTTAACAATCACTGACACATATATTAGTTGCAGATCAAGTAACATGAAGATATCCCATGGAGAATCCACAAAAATTGATCCATATTGGATCATTATATTATTTTTCATCTATATCACTACCTTTTGGGTGGAAAAATAAGAGGAATTGGCTTGTAGGACCATTTCAGCGGCTGGGCCAAATTTGGAAATTTGGGTCCAAAAAAAAGTAAAAAATATTCTAGATCCATTTTGAGGCATCAAACAAAATTTTATGCTCCAAATATAATTATATGAGAATATTCTAAATTCTACACGTCAATACTTTTCCAACGATGTAGACCATTAGTCAATTGGAGTTCCTATGAGAACGTTATGCCTCCCACAAATTGAACTACCATATTGATCACCATGGTTCAAGTGGATGCCATGTCATCCTCCATTACTTAGACATGTGGGGCTAGCCACGTAGTGTATTTTCTAAGAAATTTCTAGAAGGTCCAAAACCTTTTCACAATTGAAGGTTGAGGAAGTCAAAAACCTATCTCTAGATGGCTATCGGGCTATGTTAAAAGTCAGACCACTAGGAGGAGAAGGGGTCCATTATTTTGAATTGTATCTTGTTCCATAGCTGAGAAGAACATATGAGAGTGATATTATGTAAGCATAAAAGAGGAGGAGAGATTTTGTAGCATCCATACATGCCACATTTAAATGTCACTCCACATAGAGTGCCTCTTTCTTTGTACTTGCATCATTTCTATACTAGAGAAAAGAAAGCAGAGAAACCTCACCTTCTAGATGGGTTTTCTCACGTATTGGGCTTCCTAGGTCATATCTTGTGTTTATGTGGATGGTGTGATTATATTTTATTGTTCTCTATTTTTCACATTTTATTTATTTCATGCATAAGCAGAAAAATCAATAACTAAATATTTTGAGATCTAAAGGAAAAATAACCATAATAGTAAAGATTTAAATATTTTTTGTTAGTTTTGTTGTGACAAACTGTTCCTGTGGAATATCCATTGTAGTTTACAGATCAAAGAATCTCACCATATATAAGAGGCACTATGTTTCAAGGATGAAATAGAACATGATGCAATCAATAGATTTATAAGAAATCCTCCTTCAATCCATCAACCAATATTTCAAAATTTGGACTCTATAATGAGCACCTCCACTCAAGAAAATTCCATGAATCTTATGTCCATGATTCCCTACCATAACCCCTAGGATGACAACATTTCAGTAGAAATTGAGCCCGAAAATACCTTAAAACTTGGTTCACATATATCCCCTCAACAAAAAGATCAATTGGCCCATATATTGAGATAACACAAAGACACATTTGCATGAGAGTACTCAGACATGAAGGGCATTCACCCTGATATGTGCACACACCATATTTACGTCAAGGATGATTTCTAACTTGTTCGATAACCTCAATGGCACATGAAACCATATTTGAGGGACATAGTTAAAGAAGAACTACAAGAAATTTCTTAATGCCAACTTCATGATTTACCCTATTTATGAATCTTTAATAAATATGGAAAAGGTGATTAAGTGATGCAAAGAAACTTACCTCACTCTTATTAATGAAAATGTAAAATGTTTCGTAAAGAAGGTATAGTCCTTGGTCACCATATTTCAGTCACAGGTATAAAAGTTGATCCAACAAAAATCAAGGTAATTTTAAATATTACCAGTCCCAAAATGCAAAAATAGGTACAAAGTTTTCTGGGACATGTTGTCTATTACCGTTGTTTTATTGAAATTTTCACTAGGATTGCAGCCCCTCTATTCTTATTTCTTACTAAAATTATCAAATTTGTTTGGAAATATGAGTGTCAATCCTCATTTGGAATTCTTAAGCAGTGTCTCTTAGAGGATCCTATCCTGTGTGGACCCTACTGGTCCATACCATTTCACATTTCCACAGACACCTTAGACACAACAATAGGAGTAGTACTCGATCAACAAGAGGAAGGGAATCCCTATATTGTCTACTTTGTAAAAAAAAACTTGGCAGGTGCAGAATTAAATTACACAACAACGTAAAAGGAATTTATTGCTATTGTTTACTCTATTAATAAGTTTTGACATTACATAACTGTATATCATGTTTTCATACACCCTGATCACTCAACTATCAAGTATTTAATGAATAAATATATCACTAGTGCTAGAGTGAATATGTGGTTATTTTTACTGGAAGAATTTGATATCACTATTATTGACAAGCTCAAGAAGGATAAAGTCATTGCGAACTTCCTTTCAAGACTTACCAAAAATGTTGGTGATTTTCCCATTGAAGATAGTTTTCCTGACTGTTGGAGCCGCCTTTGTTTTTTCTATCCCATCTCAAATTTCATGTCTTAATGCTCCAAATCAAAATATGGCTTTCTTATCCTCCGTCCGTGGTTTCAAAATCTCTGAAGTTGTATCACGCAAACAGCGATGACTATCGTATTCTTGAGGCGAGTTCTACTTTCTGACAAAAATCTTTTCCCCCTTTTGTTCTACCTCGGGATTTCGTGTGTTGGATGCTATAGATCACGTAGCTCATAAGTCCCGAGTAACGAAACAACAAAATCGCTTTAAAATTTCACCCAGGGTAGTAACGGGAGTAAAGTTTTCCTAAATCATGATTAAACGTCATCGGGTTTTCGCACCTCGACGTTCACCAAATCCAAAAATTTATTGTCGTAGCCCCGATAGCCGAGACCACGAAGTCCTTATTTTAGTAACCCGTGTCAAGGTTAAAAGTAAAAGCTAAACCATGGTAACCTTCTGTCGGCAATTCACCACTCGGTGTTTTCTTTTTTAAAAGTTACACTGTCTAAGCCCCGACTCGCGAAATCACGATAAGGATATGAACATAATTAATTAATCACTTAATCCAAGTTTATCTTCCCTTTTAATTAAGTCGTATTATCGCGATCTCACGGTTTCGCAGCTCATCATGCAAACTTCCCGGAAACTTACCTTCGAAGCTCCGAGTCGCGATATGGTGAATATAAGTAATTACGAAGTCAATTAAGCGCCTAATCACAATTGCAGTTTTGTTAACCAAAATTGATCATTGCAAATTCGGGGGTCAGAGGTTCAAAGAGTTAAAGAAAAAATTCCGATACAACGAGTACCGAAAGATAAATTAACATTGGTAAAACCAGATTAATTAAGCTAAATCAATATATCCCGTGTTTTGATTCTTGCATGTTTTACGAGTTAGCCTTATTCCTTCCTTATGCCAACTAACATTTCAAACTGCCAAAATTTGTGGCATTAATTAGGAAATAGGGCAAATCGACGAATAAAGATCGTATTTTTATGGAAAAATTTATTTCTAAACATGATTTGACAGACCTGTTCTGAAAGGTACCGAGTTTTCAAATATATATCAGAACTGTGGTTCATTATAACAAATGCATTTTATATTACGCAGAGCACATTTTCTCAGTGAGTTAACTTCTGTATGTATACGTATTTTTATCGCAGAAGAGCTAAAGCAGAATCTCCAGGCATGGCCCCGTGAAAAGCATCTAAGGCCAATGTAGAGGTTTCGGGACAAGGTTCGGACAATGCCACAGATACTTCACCTCAAAGTGTCGACTCGGTATCGAATTGGTTGTTTGTTTCTGATGTTCTGCAGGCCGAATTGGTGGATTATTCTGATGACTCCAGCAACAACGAAAAAGATGACATAACCACCAAGTATAAGATCGTCATTCAATCTAGAATGCATAAAGTAGCAGCCAGGCCACAATTTCTTCCATATTATGACATGGTCCGATGGGCATTAGACCATGTGGACATACCAACCAGAACCATCATGAATGAGCAGAAGGTCACCATCAGGACTTTCAGGCCTGAACATCTGCAAGCCATGTATAAGCTGCCCACAACGTTCGACTATACATATGGTGCTNAGCACCATATGTATAGTCGAACGTTGTGGGCAGCTTATACATATGGTGCTGAATTCTTGGACGAGTTCAAACAAAAGGAATGTGTACAGTATGATAAAACCATGTCCATCTTAATAAAATATTGGGTTTCACACGCCGCGAAGTTCAGGGCCGACAACCACGACATATATTCAATAGCTTCCTTAGAAACGTAGTACAAGTATGTAGCTATGATGACATGTAGATTATACGGGAGAGAGGACACCTCACATTTCTTTCTCCCATGGGTACCTCTAATGTTTCAGGTCGCCGAAGGCTGTTCCTTCGACTGGGCGAAAATGCTGTCTGATAGCTTGACCAGTCGGGTCACAGAGTATCGGGCATAGAAAGAGAGCGGAAAGGCTTCTTCATTTTTCATGTCTGCATACATTATGGACGCTGTGTGTTTTTTAGCACCATTTCCCTTAATGATCTGGAGTTGGACCCCAGCAGAAGACGAGCCTATCCAAGTTTATCATGCGAAATTGTGGGAAAACAAAGCGACAAATTTCGTATATGAAATCTTCAACTGGGTGATGGTTCCCCTGCATGTCACTATTTTCGGTCACCCGCCACCTAGGATCTCGGACAGTATAGTGACAAATCTGAGCAGCATAGCCGACTGATATGTAGAAGCCGAATTTTCATATCTCAGAGTTTTCAGGGCTTTTGTTCCCCCACATGCATTGTCATTGTTCATTCCTGACAAGTTGTCTTGTTGTGAGGTTGCTAGACAAATAGTAATTGGTGGTATAAGCAAGGAGCTTAAGGGATACTCAAAGAAGGTATGACCACCTTTTCCTGTTCATTTAAATTAATATTCTTTATTAGATTTCGGGCATGCCAAAGCTGAGGCAGTAGACCTGGAAGACCTAAATTTGGTCCTCATTGAATACAAGAAGCACGATCTGCAAAGGGTTGTGAGAAATCAGTTGGCCAGTTGCGGGCTCAAGAGGTTTGAGCACGAGAATTCACCCTTGAATGACATTTTCTGAGGTGCAAGGTCTTATGTCGAGATTCTAGCTCGAGGAGAGAGCCGATGTTTTGAAGTTCCAAGAACATCAACGCAGTTGTCTTCCTGCAGTGTTGTGGGGTGAGAGTCCAAGTACGGCGGAGGTGAAACAAAAAGATGCCGAAGGCTCTAAGGATGCGACTCCTAATCAGGAAAAACACCAGGACGAGGGAGAGCAAACTAAGAATTTGAAAGCAGAGATAAAGACTCCCAACCTTTCGAAGAAGCAGAGTCTGGTTACTACTCCGGGAAAATCAGCAAAGTAGATCGGAGAACCTATCACATAAGTTACTCCCTTGCAATCAAGTCAGGGAAATATTGACGTAGGGTGGATCTTCAATGAAGAGTTGAGGCCTATAAGGGTAGAAGAGCTCCCTCCGAATGAGTTCTACTTCGATAAGAAGAGAAAGGTAGTGTAAAGAGGGAATTGTATTAGGAAGGAGAGTCAATAGCCAAGAAATACAAAGTTATAACTGATGGGAAAGAAAAGAAGAATGAGCAGTTCACCACGGAAATAGCTGGGACATTAGGGGCATATGCCACGGTGAACCAATTTTCAGTCGGGATCTTGAAAAACCAGCTGAAACGAAAGAATCACCTCATCAAGACCCTGGAAGCCAGACTAGCCACAGTAGCAGAGGCTGCCAAAGACCAGGCAAGTGTAGGAATATAGCAAGCCAGGTTGGCCGATAAAAATGAGATAGAGCTACTCAAGACTAAGCTCGAACAAGCACAGTTGGTGGTTCGGGATGGTCAGATGCAAGCGAGCTAGGAAAAAGACTTGATCGAATAGGTGCAAGCTAGGGTGGAAATCGCCGAAAGCAAAGTGATAAATATCGGGATGTTTCAGTCCCAGGCGATGGAGATTCGGAGCAGAGTCTCTGCGGCCCAACAAAATCTTCTCGGCAAGGTAAAGGCGATTCGGGACAACTGCTTGCTGGTTAATCAAGTTTTAGAGAATTTGACTGCTAGAGAAAGGGAAGCTTGAGCAGCACGGGTCGCCTTCCAAGAGGCTATGATAGCCACAAACAACAGGGATTCAGGAAGTACTCCCAGGTTCACCATTTCGGAGCAGACCAAAGGAAACATTCTATTAAAAGAATGGGAGCACAACATCGCGGAAGGCAAGCTGCAAGCCAAAAAGATAACGAATTCCTTAGAAGAGACCTTTAGTTCTGTAGATGGAAATCTGCTGGGCATTGATAGCAAGGGTAATGCCGAGGCATTGATTCAAATGAATATGGCAAAAATCTCGCTTGATCTGAAGGAAAAAGAGGAAAGAGATTCGACCGAGATCTCCCAAGTGACTATGGCAGACATAGTCCAAATAGACAAATGTATGATTAAACCAAATGTGCAATTATGTGCTATCGACATCATAAACAGACAGATGGAAGACAGGCTGCCACAATTAGCCCAAGACTGTTACTCTTTTGAAGCCAACTATCAAGCAGAATCGTCGAGGATGATATCTCAGTTGGTTGAAAGATGTGTCACCTGTACCGAGCACGCATGAGGACAAACTTCTGGCACCAAGTGAAGACAGTGAAGAATAAATGGAGTGATTTCTCTCCTCCCTATCATAACCAAAATTTTTGTAACGATTGAGATTCTATCTTATTGTAAAACTGTATAAATATACCATAGAAAGAAAGAAAAAGGGCTGGACCTTTTTGTGTCGATTGTAACAGAGTTTTTACACTTTGAGAGTTAATACAAAGCAAATCTAAAGATTCTCAATTCTGTCATGACTGTGTTATGAGTTTGTTTTCTTGTATCTCATGTTTCGTTTCATTTCATATTCTTATCTGATGAATGCTTCGCTATAATTTAGTACAACCTCTACTATAGCGAATGAATTTTGGTTTTCTATACTTGTTTACTATTTTTCCTCTGTACCAACTATCAGTAGGTGTAATACCAGTCAACACTTTCAGAATTCTATATATATTTTATGCTTCATCGGGTCATTTCCTCACATTTTTCTTCCTCTGTCTATACGTGAGATTCTCCCTTGATAGGAGCCTTACTTGATAGACAGCTAAATGTTTTTCTCCCACCTCATACATTTTATTAATATATAACTCAGTTACGAGATTGAGCCTTTGATTTGCACCCCTATTTTATTCCTGAAACTGTAAACTCTCTTTTATTACGATCGAATTGAAACAACACTTAATTTCCCTCTGAAGTTTTCTTATTTTTACTGTTTCTCCATGACTGTCCCTGTACCAACACAGCCCAATATCGAACCCGGATTATCAAGTCAAACACACATTGCCTTAAACCTTTTCGATACTATTCTCAAAATAGCTACTACCAGGGTTGAACTTGCACGTTCATGGGTAGCGATCGAACATGATATAACCATCCAGGAACAGTTAGAAGCTAGACAATGCCAACGTAGAAATCTTCCCTAGTTTCCCTTGCCGAAGGTTGACGTTTCTCTCTTCCCTACCCTTTACCCACTTTCGAATGCCTAGAAACTGTACTTCTAAGCCTTAAGTACAGACTCTGGAACAACATCTTTCTGGCACCGTTGTTGTGGACCGAAGTTACGAAATCTTTTTCCCTGGGAAAATGACATTTGTTTTTCATTGAAAGCTGTTACCCTTTGATAGTGAACAAAGAGTACACACCTTTTTTAAGACTTTCTAATCTTTCACTTGGTGACTCCACGAATAATAAACTGGCATCCAGTCGAAGGAATACCAAAGAAAACCCGGATGGTAAGTAGATTACACCCGTTAATGATCCCGAGAAGATTCTAAAGGCGAGAGGCTCTCTTAAGCCAACCGCTACAGTTTACAAACTTAAAACCCCACAACTGAAGACTCAGAGTTCTTCTGAACCCTCAACTTCGCTTAGTCCTCTCTCTGACACTAAAGATTTGACGTCAAACTGCTCCGAGGATAAGAGTGAGATTCATCTGACAATCCCCTTAGTACACAAAGGAAAGGACCCTCTTGAAGGTTCGTCGACAGTTGACATACCATCCTTCCTTCGATTAAATTTCCTAACCCCACCTATTTCTGAAGAGTGTGTTACACATTCGATTTCCACACCCGTCGGTTCTCCTGATTTCATCTCTTGCAAATATGAGGAACTAAGTCCTCGCGTTCCTTATCATTCATCACCGGATTTTCCTCTTCACGAAGAAAATAAAGATTCACTTTTAATTTTCCAAAACCCCCTTTACAACTTTCCACTAATAACGATGGCAGCCGCCGGAGGAGGAGGTGGAGGGTTTATGGGAGGAGGAGGGGGAGGAGCTCCTGTAGGAGGAGCTAGAGGCCAAGGGCCTGCTCCTCCTCCTAGAGTTTTTGCGAAAGTTGCAGCAAGATACACTCCCTTAGTATTGCCCATTCCTCTGCACGACCTTCCCGAAAACTATATAATTTTTTTTCCAAAATTCACTGGGGAAGGGGATTTGACCGCGGTCGAACACATTAATTTCTTTGATCAATTCGCAAATATCCTAGGTATCAAACATGAGGATTTATATTCGAGACTTCTTGTCCAAACCTTCGAAGGCCAGGTCCGAACTTGGTTTCGGAGCCTACCTGCAACATCTATCTTGTCTTATGACGCTTTGGAAGATGCTTTCCTCAGACAATGGAGTGAGAGAAAAGACCATCTATATTATTTAACCGAATTTGGGTCTTTAAGAAAAAAGAATTTAGAAACAGTCATGGAATTTATTCAAATATTCAACAAACTGTATAACAAAATCCCAGCCAAGGTTAAACCATCCCAACCCATGGCCAAAGTAACTTTCGTCGGGGCTTTCGAACCAGATTTTGCACTCCTTTTGCGAGAAAGAAAGGGAGCCACCCTAAACCGAATATAGGACGATGCGGTAGAAATCGAGTCTAATATGATGGCTTCGGGTAAGCTTAAAGCTAAAGTGGAAACAGGATACCGAGAAACTAAATTCTTTAGAGAACAAGCTGGTCCGTCAGGGTCTAATAGATCCACAGATGACAGGGTAGAAGATATGGCCAGAGTAATTAAAGAACTGTCTAATAAAATATCCAGAATGGAGCTCGAATAGGCCAAAGATAATTCTTTCCCCAAAAAGGCTTTCAAGAGGAACCCCAACCCCCCGAACCAGCAAAGACAAATAAAAAATGAAGATAAAAAATTACAAGCTCCCTTAAAGAGCGACAATTTTATAGGAGCGAACGATCTCCAAGATTTCAGAGATTCCGATAATGATGTCACGAACTTCGGTGATGACTGCACACAACCATATCTAACTAGAGAATATTATGAGAAATCTCTAAGCACTCAACAACCGTCGAATAAGGGTGAAGAAAGTGATCATACTGACCTTTGTGAATCTCAATAAGAAATTGAGATGATAATGGCTGAGATTCAACCTAAGTACAACTTAAGATCTAAGAGTAAGCCCATCTCAACTACTCAACCCAAGAAAATCCTCCAAAGAGGTCAAACTTATGAGCCTACTTTGGAAGAGAACTTATTACCCAACAACAAAATGAAAGTAGTAAGCACACAAGAGTCCGAAGTGGGAAAAGTTGAGACCCAAGCACAAGGAACCGAAACGGCTAATAAAATTATGTCTTCAACCTGGACCATGAGTAATAAAGAGCTCCAGATGAATAAATTGAAAAGGAAGGATTCAAAAGTCTCAACCAAAGAAACAGACAAGGTGAGTAAAACTTTCAGTTTTGAAAACGAGATAAATAAAATTAAGATACGAATCCCTTTGGTAGAATTAGCAAAAAACCCCGTTTATCGGAAGCAGATTACCAAAGTGATGGGTGTCTCAGAGCTAGAAAGCCAGTCTGACGTCTTAAACCTGGAAGATGACAAACCTAACATAACTTTTGGCCCACATTTTGAAGGGGCCAAAGATACTATTGCTCCCTTTTATATCACTTTAAATGTATATGATCAATTGCTACATAATTGCATGTTAGACTCCGGAGCCTCCCATAACGTAATGCCTAAGATTATTATGGACAAATTGAGTCTCCAGATCACCAGACCTTATGGAGACCTTTACTCTTTTGACTTAAGAAGGGTTAAGTGTATGGGAATGATAAATGACTTAGTAGTTACCCTGGCACAGGTCCCGGTTAAGAGTATCCTAATGGATGTGGTTATCGCAGATATCCCCCCTAAGTATGGCTTACTTTTGTCTAGGTCATGGGGAGCCAAGCTAGGGGGTTCTCTTCAAATGGATATGACATTCGCCACAATTCCTGTGTTTGGTGGTCAGTTTACTCAATTGTACAGAGAAACAAGATTAGCCTATACGGTAAGCGACCCTCAAAACCTGAACAATTTCCCTATTTATATTGCGGATCAGGATTTAGGAAATTGTATCTTATCTTTTGATGATGGTTTAGATGGTTGTCCGGAGGAAAACGATATAGAGCAGGAAGAGTCAAGTTATATGATAGAGGATATGTGTATCACCGGTGTCTGGAAAATGTATTTTGATGGTGCCTCATCTTGTGAAGGGGCTAGTGTAGGAGTGCTTTTAGTGGCTCCCGAAGGAAAGTTCATGGTTCCTTTTTCCTACAGACTACAGTGGGATATAGATTACACTAATAACGTATGTGAATATGAAGCATTGGTCTTAGGATTAGAGGCTGCCAAGAAGCTAAAGATAAATAACTTAGAGGTATACGGAGATGCAGAGTTAATAGTCAAACAAATAAACCGATAGTACCAAGCCAAGCATCCCAGATTAATATCATACAGGAATTGTGCCTGGGATCTCATGGAAAACTTTTTCTCGTTCGTAAATGTCCACTTTATCCCGCGCGCAGAGAATTTACATGATGATGCATTGGCTAAAGAAGCTTCAACCTTCTCTCCTCCCACAACTTTCAAATTGAAGTATCACATAGAAATCAGACACAGACCATCTATACCAAACAATATCCAGCATTGGCAGGTCTTTGAGGATGACGAACAAATCAAGAAATTTCTTGAAGCAGTGGGTGAATTCCCCGAAACTCACGCAGACCAAGAAAATAAAAATGACCCGATATGGATCATGAAAGAAGGGGAGGATCCTGAAGCTTTCCAAGAAAAAATCGTGGATCATCGTATGCTAGTCCTTAAAAACAACCAGATTCTGAAAGGATTGATTTCTTTAGAAAGAATTTTTGATCAAAACGACATACCTGTGAAATCCATCTTACAACCCCAACCAGAAGAAGTGGAGGATTGCGATATAGGAACCAAAGAAGAATCCAGGATGGTAAAAATATCCAAGTTCCTACCTCCTCCCGAAGTAAAAAGTAAATATAAAGACCTACTCAGACAGTATAAGGATGTTTTCGCCTGGTCTTATGATGAGTTAAAGACATAAGACACTTCTGTAATTGATCACAAGATACCTCTAAAACCTGGAGTCAAACTTTTTAGGAAAAACCTTAGACAGATCAACCCCATTTTGTTACCCGTGATCGAAAAAGAAGTTAAGAAACTTTTAGACACAAAAATAATAGTACCTCTGAGATATTCAGACTGGGTAGCAAACCTGGTCTCGGTTAGGAAAAAGAGCAAGGGAATCAGACTGTGTGTGGATTTCAAGAATCTTAATAAGTCGTCTCTCAAGGACAACTATCCGCTACCCAAAATGGACCATGTGTTATAAAAGGTAGTTGGAGCTAACCGAATGTCTATGATTGACGGGTTCTCTGGTTATAATCAAATCGCCATGAATGTACAAGATAGAGAAAAAACTGCTTTCACCACACCATGGGGTACGTTCATGTATGATAAAATGTCGTTTAGTTTGATGAATGTAGGGGCCACGTTCCAGCGCGCTATGGAAATCTCTTTCATCGGTGAAAGGGATAAGTTCGTAGTCATTTATCTCGACGATTTGACAGTTTTCTCTAAAACCGACGAAGAACACTTGATACATCTTAAACAGACTTTCAAAAAATGCTGTAGGTTTGGTCTATCTTTAAATCCAAAGAAATCACATTTCGCCATGCGGGAAGGTAAGATTTTGGGTCATATCGTATCTAGGGATGGGATCAGGATTGATCCTAAGAGGATTGAAGCAATAGATACTATAAATGTTCCCAGAAATGTAAAAGAGATTCAATCTTTCTTAGGAAGAATAAATTTTTTACGAAGATTTATCCCGAATTTCGCTGAGATTGTAAAATTGATCATAGGTATGTTGAAAAAGGACAGTGAGGTAAAATGGACGACCGAGGCCAAAGCATCGTTCGCACATATTAAGAAATTCATAAGCGAGGCACCTATATTAGCGAGTCCCGACTATCTAAAAGATTTTCTTATTTTCTCATTTGCCTTCGAACACACTATTGCCGCGGTGCTCCTACAAAGGAATGAAGAAGGTTTTGAACAACCGATCGCCTTTTTCAACAAGAGCCTTAGAGATGCAGAACTGAAGTATGATATAATAGAAAAACAAGCGTACGCCATGGTAAAAGAATTAAAGGAATTCAGAACGTATGTACTGCACTCAAAGATAATTGCGTATGTACCTACCAGTTCTGTGAAAAATATTCTGGTACAACCAGACAGTGATGGAAAAAGAGGGCGATGGCTCACTAAAATCCAAGAATTTGATCTGGAAGTCAAACCGACCAAATTGATAAAAGGGCAAGGCCTGGCAAAACTCTTAGCTGAGTCAAATTTCAGAGCCCTAGGTATAAATTGCTTGCAGGAAGGCGACGAAGACATGAACCTGAACGAGCTGAATGAGCAAACAAGTCCGAACATGATTGAAGAGAAGTTCATATCGTCAGGATGGTACAGAGACATAGTATCATACCTGCTAACTTTAAAATGCCCAAATGAGCTATCACCATCAAAAGCCAAAACTTTAAAAATCAATGCAGTTAAATATTGTATCGTCGAAAGTCAGCTATATTGGAAAGATCCACTCGGTTTCTTGTTAGTCTGTTTAGTCGAATCGGAAACTTAGCGGGTTATAGATGAATTTCATGAGGGAATCTGTGGGGGGCATCACGCTTGGAGAGCTACAGCTTATAAAATTCTGAGGGCTGGGTACTACTGGCCAAAACTTTTCTCGGACGTCAATGCCAAAGTTCGAGCCTGCAACCCTTGTCAACTATTTGCAGGTAAATAGAAGCTCCTGGAACTGCCTTTAGTTCCAGTCAAAGCAGAAGCCCCATTTCATCAATGGGGTCTAGAATTCATAGGCGATACTAACCCCCATTCCAGTGCTCAACACAAGTGGATCTTAACCGCAATAGATTATTTTAATAAATGGGTGGAAGCCATTCCAACCAAAAGGGCAACAGACTTGGTGGTAATCAATTTCTTAGAAGACAACATTTTGTCTAGGTTTGGTTGCCCCTGAAAGATAGTTACAGACAATGCCCAAGCCTTTAAATCTATGGCTATAATCAGCTTCTGTCAGAAGTATAACTTCGTTCTTGGCCATTCCACAACATATTATCCCCAGGGAAATGGATTGGCCGAGTCATCTAACAAGAGCCTGGTAAATATAATCAAGAAAGTATTGGATGAAAATAAAAGGTCTTGGCATGTGCACTTAAAATACGCATTGTGGGTGAATCGCATAAGCACAAAAAGGTCAATCGGCATTTCACCTTTTCAGATGGTATATGGGACCGATGCCATGCTACTTATAAACCTAGTGCTCCCAGTGATGAAGTTATGGCAAGATCAAAATGAAGAACCCAATCATGTCACCAGGAGAATAAATCAGCTGATTGAGGTTCAACAACATAGAGTTGAAGTAGATGAGAAGCTGCAAAAATACCAAGATGATATGAAGGCATTATTCAACCGCAAAGAAAAGGACAGAGATTTCCTCCCAGGTGATTTAGTGTTAAGATGGGATGCAAGAAAGGAAGAAGCATCAAAACATGGTAAATTTGACCACCTCTGGTATGGTCCATTCAGGGTCTCGGCTTTGGAAGGGAAAAATTATTTCCTACTGGAAAATATAGACGGTTAAATCCTCAACACCCCTGTCAACGGGCATTATCTGAAGCATTATATGATGTAACAGTCGCCTAAAAAAAAAAAAAAAAGGAAAAAAAAAATTAAAATTTGTATACTTATATATATACTTTGTATACATGTACATATTTTTCATTTACCCATCGCTTTTTGATTTTCTTTTTCTTTCGACACTTTTCAGATAGCCATGATAACCTTTGTATTTGCCTCTTACAGGGTCCCAGTGGCACACAAAATAAGCAGGAGAAGTAAACCAAAAGAGGGTGTCAGAAATAAATCGGCTTAAACAAGTGATACCCAAGAAATTTGATATTGTGCAAAGAAATTGAAAAGAAAAAGTATAGATGAGATTTCCTAAAGGACATGTTCTAAAGGAATATTAGAGAAAATCGAGGTAACCTCATTCAAACTGCAATATTGGCCGAACTGATAAATGACAGAGTTGTTTCCTTGTTTAATCAAAAGCTAAGACAAATTAAATGATTCACCCAAACTAAAAACAGTCAGCCGAAGTAAAGTATCCCCAAAGAAAGGATCTACAAGGGCCAGTTTTGAATATTTTGACCTTTGTATTCTCAGTCCGAAAGTCACTACATGTCACCCCTCTTTTATCTCCGGGTTTACCTTTTGAAAATTCATCATCTTTGTGTTTCGCATACGAAGGGATAAGAGTTTTCATTTCAACCTTGTGAGCTTCAAAGCAGATTGTGGAAAGAAGGCGGGTCTTCACAACTCCTCGATCCCCTGCTGAACGAAGAGATGCCTAAAGTGATCCTAACTTTCCTAGGTTTTTCAACAACATCGGAGGATTGAGGCTTGCTCAAATAGAGTGCCCTAAGAAAGTTATTTTCCCTTTATCCTATGAGAACGAAGGTGTTGTCAAGGTCAAGGGAAGGTTGGTTTCGAGTAATCAAAGTAAGTTGACAGACCTATAATGCAAAATATTACACAGATATCAGCCCTAATACAAACTGATTGCCCCCATCTTCGCGCTCTAAAAATCAAATTATAAGACAGGTGGTGAAAGGAAATTCAGAAATGATTTCCCCCACCTAGTCCAAGAGACGATGAAAGGAAATTAAGAAATGATTGCCCTTGTCTTAGCATTTAAATGCATAAATATATTCCGAAGTGGTGAAAGGAAATTCAGTAAAAGGGGCCAGATAACTTCACCGGGGTACTGAACAAGCTCGCTGGCAGTGAAGCAATATTTGAGATATCTGTAAGGCTATTATACATGAATATCACTCTACTCTGGTAACCAATTATTTTTAAAAAACCTGATCCACATCCCAAGTTCAGGCGGGGCTTCCTGATTTAAAACATATAAACTTCTTCTTTTGATGCAAGCTGATAGCCGCAAGATTTGTTGGGTCTCCTAGGACTGTTTTGATTATCTTAAGGCAGAATTGAATTTAGTAACGGGAAAGGGAAAGTCATGAAAGGGACTACAACCAAATTTAAAAAGAATATCTGAGTTTGAAAAGCTTTTCAAGGTAAAAAACAAAGTCTCTTTCCCCTTCGGTAGCATGTTCTCAAGAATCGTTTCACTTGATTGAAGCTATTGATTCCATTTACCCAATATTGGCACGTGGTCTACTGTTCTTCCCGGTTTACAAGAAAATGGGATCCCTAGTTAGAGCCTATGTTGGAGCCGCCTTTGTTTTTTCTAGCCCGTCTCAAATTTCATGTCTTAATGCTCCAAATCAAAAGTTGGCTTTCGTATCCTCCGTCTGTGGTTTCAAAATCTCTGAAGTCTTATCACGCAAACAGCGATGACTATCGTATTCTCAATGTGAGTTCTAATTTCCGACAAAAATATTTCCCCCCTTTTTTTCTACCTTGGTATTTCGCATGTTGGATGCTATAGATCATGTAGCTCATAAGTCCTGAGTAACGAAACAATGAAATCGCTTTAAAATTTCACCCAGGGCAGTAACGGGAGTAAAGTTTTCCTAAATCATGATTAAATGTCATTGGGTTTTCGCACCTCGGCGTTCACCAAATCCAAAAATTTATTGTCGTAGCCCCGATAGCCGAGACCACGAAGTCCTTATTTTAGTAACCCGTGTCAAGGTTAAAAGTAAAAGCTAAACCATGGTAACCTTTTGTCGGCAATTTGCCACTCGGCGTTTTCTTTTTTAAAAGTTACACTGTCTAAGCCCCGACTCGCGAAATCATGATAAGGATATGAACATAATTAATTAATCACTTAATCCGAGTTTATCTTCCCTTTTAATTAAGTCGTATTATCGCGATCTCACGGTTTCGCAGCTCGTCATGCAAACTTCCCAGAAACTTACCTTCGAAGCTCCGAGTCGCGATATGGCGAATATAAGTAATTACGAAGTCAATTAAGCGCCCAATCACAATTGCGGTTTTGTTAACCAAAATTGATCATCACAAATTCGGGGGTTAGAGGTTCAAAGAGTTAAAGAAAAAATTTCGATACAACGAGTACCGAAAGATAAATTAACATTGGTAAAATCAGATTAATTAAGCTAAATCAATATATCTCGTGTTTTGATGCTTGCACATTTTACGAGGTAGACTTATTCCTTCCTTATGCCAACTGACATTTCAAACCGCCAAAATTTGTGGCATTAATTAGGAAATAGGGCAAATCGACGAATAAAGATCGTATTTTTATGGCAAAATTTATTTCTAAACATGATTTGACAGACCTGTACTGAAAGGTACCGAGTTTTCGAATATATATCAGAACTGTGGTTCATTATAACAAATGCATTTTTATATTACGCAAAACACATTTTCTCAGTGAGTTAACTTCTATATGTATATGTATTTTTATCGCAGAAGAGCTAAAGCAGAATCTCCAGGCATGGCCCCGCGAAAATCATCCAAGGCCAATGTAGAGGTTTCAGGACAAGGTTCGTACAATGTCGCTGATACTTCGCCTCGAAGTATTGACTCGGTCCCGAATTGGTCGTTCGTTTCTGATGTTCTGCAGGCCGAATTGGTGGATTATTCCGACGACTCCAGTGAAGACGAAAAATATGACATAACCACCAAGTATAAGATCGTCATTCAATCTAGAATGCATAAAGTAGCAGCCAGGCCATGATTTCTTCCATATTATGACATGGTCTGATGGGCATTAGACCATGTGGACATACCAACCAGAACCATCATGAATGAGTAGAAGGTCACCATCGATACTTTCAGGCCTGAACATCTGCAAGCCATGTATAAGCTGCCCACAACGTCCGACTATACATATGGCACCGAATTCTTGGATGAGTTCAAACAGAAGGAATGTGTATAGTATGATAAAACCATGTCCAGCTTAATAAAAGATTGGGTTTCGCACGCCGCGAAGTTCAGGGCTGACGACCACGACATATATTCAATAGCTTCCTTAGAACTACAGTACAAGTATGTAGCTATGATGACATGCAGATTATACAGGAGAGAGGACACCTCACATTTCTTTTGGCCATGGGTACCTCTAATGTTTTGGGTTGCCGAAGGCTGTTCCTTCGACTAGGCGAAAATGCTGTCCGATAGCTTGACCAGTCGAGTCACAGAGTATCGGGCGCAGAAAGAGAGCGGAAAGGCTTCTTCATTTTTCATGTCTGCATACATTATGGACGTTGTGTGTTTTTTAACACCATTTTCCTTAATGAGTTGGAGTTGGACCCCAGCAGAAGACGAGCCTATCCACGTTTATCATGTGAAATTGTGGGAAAACAAAGAGACAAATTTCGTATATGAAATCTTCAACTGGGTGATGGTGCCCCTACATGTCACTATTTTCGGTCACCCACCATGTAGGATCTCGGACATTATAGTGACAAATCTGAGCAGCATAGTCGACTAGTATGTAGAAGCCGAATTTTCATATCTCAGAGTTTTCGGGGCTTCTGTTCCCCCGCATGCATTGCCATTATTCATTCCCGACAAGTTGGCTTGTCGTGAGGTTGCTAGACAAACAATAATTGGTGGTATAAGCAAGGTGCTTAAGGGATGCTGAAAGAAGGTATGGCCACCTTTTCTTGTTCATTTAAATTCATATTCTTTATTAGATTTCGGGCATGCCAAAGCTGAGGTAGCAGCCCTGTAAGACCTAAATTTGGTCCTCATTGAATATAAGAAGCACGATCCGCAAAGGGTTGTGAGCAATCATTTGGCCAGTTGCGGGCTCAAGAGGTTTGAGCATGAGAATTCACCCTCGGATGACATTTTCCGAGGTGCAAGGTCCTATGCCAAGATTCTAGCTCGGATGCAAACGTTGGCACTTGAGGAGAGAGCCGATGTTCTGAAGTTCCAAGAATATCAACGCAGTTGTCTTCCCGCAGTGTTGTGGGGTGAGATTCCAAGTACGACAGAGGTGAAACAAAAAGATGCTGAAGGCTCTAAGGATGCGACTCCCGATCAGGAAAAACACTAGGATGAGGGAGAGCAAACTAAGAATTCGAAAGTAGAGATAAAGACTCCTAACCCGTCGAAGAAGCAGAGTCCAGTTACTACTCTGGGAAAATCAACAAAGTAGATCGGAGAACCTATCACATCAGTTACTCCCTTGCAGTCAACTCAGGGAAATATTGACGCAGGGTGGATCTTCAATGAAGAGTTGAGGCCTATAAGGGTAGAAGAGCTCCCTCCGAATGAGTTCTTCTTCGATAAGAAGAGAAAGGCAGTGGTAAAGAGGGAATTCTATCAGGAAGGAGAGTCAACAGCCAAGAAATACAAAGTTATAACTAATGGGAAAGATAAGACGAATGAGCAATTCACCACGAAAATAGCTGGGACATTAGGGGCATATGCCACGATGAACCAATTTTCAGTCAGGATCTTGAAAAACCAGCTGAAACGAAAGAATCGCCTCATCAAGACCCTGGAAGCCAGACTAGCCACAACAACAGAGGCTGCCAAAGACCAGGAAAGTGTAGGAATAGAGCAGGCCAGGTTGGCCAATAAAAATGAGATAGAGCTGCTCAAGACTAAGCTCAAGCAAGCACAGCTGGTGGTTCAGGATGGTCAGATGCAAGCAAGCCAACAAAAAGACTTGATCGAACAACTGCAAGCTAGGGTGGAAATCGCCGAAAGCGAAGTAATAAATATCGGGATGTTTCAGTCCCAGGCGATGGAGATTCGGAGCAGAGTCTCTACGGCCCAACGAAATCTACTCGGCAAGGTAGAGGCGATTCAGGACAACTGCTTGCTGGTTAATCAAGTTTTGGAGAATTTGACTGCTAGAGAAAGGGAAGCTGGAGTAGCACGGGTCGCCTTCCAAGAGGCTGTGATAGCCACAAACAACAGGGATTTGGGAAGTACTCCTAGGTTCACCATTACGAAGTAGACCAGAGGAAACATTCTATTGGCAGCACATCATCGTGGAAGGCAAGCTGCAAGCCAAAAAGGCAATGAATTCCTTAGAAGAGGCCTTTAGTTCTGTAGATGTAAATCTGCTAGGCATTGATAGCAAGGGTAATTCCGAGGCTTTGATTCAAATGAATATGGAAAAAATCTTTCTTGATCTAAATGAAAAAGAGGAAAGAGATTCGACCGAGATCTCCCAAGTGACTATGGCGGACATAGTCCAAATAGACAAATGTATGATTAAATCAAGTGTGCAATTATGCGCTATCGACATGATAGACAGACAGATGGAAGACAGGCTGCCACAATTAGCCTGAGACTGTTACTCTTTTGAATCCAACTGTCAAGAAAAACCGTTGAGGCTGATATCTCAGCTGGTTGAAAGATGTGTCACCTGTATCGAGCACGTGTGAGGAAAAACTTCTGGCACCAAGTGAAGACAGATAAGAAGAAATGGAGCGATTTCTCTCCTCCCTATCATAACCGAAATTTTTGTAACGATTGAGATTCTATCTTATTGTAAAACTGTATAAATATACCATAGAAAGAAAGAAAAAGGGTTGGACCTTTTTGTGTCGATTGTAACAGAGTTTTTACACTTTGAGAGTTAATACAAAGCAAATTTGAAGATTCTCAATTCCATCACGACTGTGTTATGAGTTTGTTTTCTTGTATCTCATTTTTCATTTCATTTCATATTCTTATCTGATGAATGCTTCGCTATAATTTAGTACAACCTCTACTATAGCGAATGAATTTTGGTTTTCTATAATTGTTTACTATTTTTCCTCTGTACCAGCTATCAGCAGGTGTAAGACCAATCAACACTTTCAGAATTCTATATATATTTTATGCTTCATCGGGTCATTTCCTCACATTTTTCTTCCTCTGTCTATACGTGAGATTCTCCCTTGATAGGAGCCTTACTTGATAGACAACTAAATGTTTTTCTCCCACCTCATACATTTTATTAATATATAACTTAGTTACGGGAAAGAGCCTTTGATTTGCATCCCTATTTTATTCCTGAAACTGTAAACTCTCTTTTATTACGACCGAATTGAGACAACACTTAATTTCCCTCTGAAGTTTCCTTATTTTTACTATTCTTCCATGACTATCCCTGTACCAACACAGCTCAATATCGAACCCGGATTATCAAATCAAACACACATTGCCTTAAACCTTTTCGATACTATTCTCAAAACAGCTACTACCCGGGTTGAACTTGAACGTTCATGGGCAGCGATCGAATAGGATATAACCATCCAGGAACAGTTGGAAGCTAGACAACACCAACGCATAAATCTTCCCTAGTTTCCCTTGCCGAAGGTTGACGTTTCTCTCTTCCCTACCCTTTACCCACTTTCGGATGCCTAGACACTGTACTTCTAAGCCTTAAGTACAGACTCTGGAACAACACCAACAAACACATTTTTTCATTTTTTGCTCACATGCCCTAGTATGTAGATATTTCTAATTATTTCACTAAAAGGAAGATCCTAAACCACTTATATCCAAATGAACGGCAACACATGATTAGGAAAAGTGCCAAATATTCATGGATAAGTAGATTCCTCTTCCATATAGGGGCATATCTAGTAATCAAATGTTGTGTAAGAGAGGATGAAACCTATGATAGCCTTAAGTATTGTCATGATGAGCCTTGTCGTGGGCACTTCATCGACAAAATAATAACTTTCAAAGTACTTTGATTAGGCTATTTTTGGCCTAACTTGTTCAAGGATGCAAATAAGTATGTAAAGAGTTGTGATTACTGTCAGCAAATGGGACAACCAACATAGTCTCATAAAATGTTGTTGCAACCCCATCTTATCATTGAACCATTTGAGAAGTAGGCCTTATATTTTGTGGGGTAAAACAATCCCCTGCCTTATCTCAAAGCCCATATTTTGGTTTGCACCGACTATGTTATAAAATAGGTAGAGGCTAAAGCATTTCCAAGGGCTAATGATCAAGCTCTAGCAGACTTCCTTCATGATATATTTGTTTGTATGAGTTCCTTGATGGAGGAGCTCAA
>JASDQU010307126.1:12001-22715 GCA_032191745.1 Picea mariana | reverse complement strand
ACAAAGTGGCTAGGATGGTGGTAGCTTATCTCTAAAGAATTACATCACACTCCATTTCATGCGTAAAGGACCTCCTTCACCTTGATTATATATGGGAGTTATAGGATAATAATTCTCATGATGCATGTGGGATAAATTGGTTTAAGTTTACAAAATTCCATAGGCATGTAAAACACTAGGACTTCCCTGGAGGTCACCCATCTCAATACTACTCTAGCCCAAGCATTCTTAACTAAATATTTCTAATGATATTTTATGAATTAACAATGTAATCATTACATTACATTACCGATGGAGATGGCATTGCATTGAATTTTCCATAAAAAGGGTGAATATCATGGTTTATCGGAACCATAGGCTTAGAAACGTTGATTCATTGGAGAAGGTGGATGGCCACCGAGATCCACCTGGATCAGTAACAAGGTATGATTTCATCCACATATAGAATATTTCATTAAATGACATGATTTATGGGAAATCTATCGACCCACTCACCACGCTCCACATTAATCAGCCGAGGATGGCTAGTCCTTTCATTTGAGGGAAGGAATTATTACCTTTTCATAATGACAACCATCCAAACCACAATTGTAATCCTTATCATGCTTTCACCATAAAAGTGAGTTAGAAAATAAAATTAATTATGTTTTTGCAATAAATACTCCCATATGATCCATTTTCATTTCCCTCTCATTCCTAATTTGGAAAGAAAAGTGGCCAACTTTCCTACAACAACTCAAATAAGTGTTGAATGTCCTCTATTATGATTGTGTTAATCCACTACTACTCTTTATATGAAAATTGTCATGGGTGGGTCCATTATCAGACATGAACCAGAGACCATAGCACTATTGTAGAAAAATGAAAGAGTATATCAAAATTTTTAGGGTGCAGGATGGATGACATACCTTGATAAATTGAAGGGGTTTGATGCAGAGAGAGATTTGGAATTTGCTCAGAATTTTTAGAAGACATAGACTAAAATTTGGGGGTTCTATGTTAAGGTGATAGAGGTGGTATTGGTTACATCACAAGGTTTCCATAGGTCGGAAACTGATTGTTTGAAATAAAAAAAATGCTCCCAACAACCAAGTGAGACTTTCTATGGGAAGATGAAACCCTCATCAAGAAATGGAAGAGGTTGGACCAAAAGTGTCTACCTCAGCCATGGAAAGATGTCACATACTTCATAAAAGTACATCACATGTGAAGGTAGATACAATACCAGTTTTGGGTATCACCTCAAACTACTTACTCATATTCTTCATCAAAATCTAATCAATATGCCTTATTTCCTTCTGAAAGCACTACAACACATGGAAAATACTTTTAATACTTTCAGAAACCCCATGGACTGTGCTACTCACCATGGATTGATTAAACGCTTAATGATTCATGCCCTGATGATTAAGTTTCAAAATTGGGAAGGTTATTTGAAGTGGAGAGCTCAAGGAATAGTAAAATAAATAACAAAAAAGGGAGTTGAGGAAAAAGAAGGACACACATTTTCTAGGGGATAAGAACCAGGGAAACCATCGATAAATATAGAGGAGTAGAACTAGGAGGAAATATACCATGTTCCCAATACACGTGACAACGATGTAGATATCACTGGATATTCTTTTTTAAGTGAGATAATTCATTTGATGAGGAAAAGGAGAAGCACCGATGCTGTAGAAATACCAAGGAAAGGAGGACAAACTTTTTTGTCAGAGCATATGGAAAAAATATACATGCCTATACCAATGTGGAGACACAATAACCAACATTGGATTTGGAAGAAGGAATACCTAACGACACACAAGAACCAACATCAGTTCTGGAAGAAAGAATACTTTCTACCCCACAAGAACCAACAAAATAATTGGATTCCATGGAAATAGAATTCATTGCTCCAAAAGAACCTGCAGAGGAGATAGTCTTGAGGGAACCAACCAAGCACAAAAAGTTGAGCTCTTCCTACACCACCCCAGGTAAACCAAATATGAAACCATCATATGCTACACTTCTTAGACAAATTTTTGAATTAAGAAGGGTAAATTAGAATTTAAGGATGACATTAAAAATTGCCAAGGAAAAGATGCAAGGATATCAATCACAAGAAGGGTTGGACATTCTTGCCCAAGATGTCGAGCAGTGTGCTTAGTCACCTATTGTTGGGTGTGAGGAAGGAGCAACAATATTTTCTGCTACTCCTCCCAAATCCCCTCACATGTTTATTGTTATGGCAGGGTTTGTAGTTGTGCAAATCCCAACACAATATTACCAAATCTTACATAACTACAAGAAATCCTACCATTGTCACCTTAGTAGGAACTTGAATGATTAGTTCCTTAGGGATATGGAGTCTCTTACAACATCAATACAATATGTTTGGAGAATGATAATAACAATATCTAAGATGTAGGGTTTGTAATCTAAGGTGCTAGCACATTAGGGCCTTAGATTTCAAGCCTTAAAGAGAAAGGGTTTCTAGAGTGCAAGATCTTTTGGGCTCTATAAACCTTTTATCCCTTCTTAAGTTCTTAAAGTAAGTTATAATCAAGAGTCTAGTATCAAACTCCTAAAGTGATATCACTTTATGGCTTTAGGAGATTATCTCTAGGTAGGATTCCTTCACAAATTATGGATGAAATTAACCTCGTGAGAGGAGGAAGCATTTATTCTACTTATTCTCCTCTCTTAGGGTTTACCAAGAAAAGATATATGAACAAGTAAAATTTACCACAAGCATTCAATAACTTGAAATTAAAATGCATAAATTTACTTCACCAAGATATGACAATAATAAAACCTAATTGCAGAAATTCCATCCAAAAATCAACAAAATCCATCCACAAATGATCCTCCAAAGCAAGTCGCATGAGTGTAGAAGAGAGAGAGAGAGAGCCAAACAGGGAAAAATTTCAAACTTGTCTCTCACAAAGGTGAGAAATTTGTGATGATAAAATGAGTCTTGTCTAGCCATATTTATATGGGAAATCCTAGCCACCAAAAGACTCTAATGAAAAGTTATGTCTTTACACAAGAGGGTCGACTTCTTTAATTTTCCCTTTAAATTTACAAAAATAAATTTTACATAAAATAAAACCCTAAAGAGGGTTACGTCATGCCCTAGTAGGGTGATGCTAGGCTCATGAGAGAGATATCAAGGTTGAAAATTTGGAACATTGGACCTCCAAAGGCCATAGGTCCCTCTCTCAAGTGTCGGGGTCCATGCTACATGCCTCCTCCATCAATCCATCAAGTGATCCATCAAAACCTAGCCTCTAGGTGACATCATGGGATTGGAGGGTGATTTATAGGACTTCAAAGGCCAATTTTCAAGTGGATATGGGTGGAATCCCATCCTATAGCCATGCCAATATGCCTTCAAAGGAAACATCCTTCATCTTCCATACACAATGCTCATCATCAAATGGTTCCCCAGACGTGGGTTCCAACATCCATCCTGTGGGAAAGGTCCCGCAAAGACAAACAAGTATGCCCTCCAAGGTTCCACAAGTCATACGAATCATGCAAAGTAAGCCGCATATAATAAGAGAACCACCCAAACATGTGCATAAAACCCCCTTTTTCAAACTAAACAAATTCTCAAAGACCTTATAAATTTTTTTAAATTTAGGTATGGGAGGGGTGTCAAGGTGCCCTATTGGGTTAGACAATCCCCAGGTCAAGGGTTTTTCCCAATGATAACCTATCTAAGTCATGTAGTGAGTGTGAAGTGGATTTGGGGCAAGACTTCTAGGCATGGGTTTGTTGACATACATGGGTTCCTATTGTCTCATTTATGGGTGCCTTTGTAGAGGGTGTGATGCCCTTCATTTGCAACGCAACATTTTCCAAGCCATTTTATTCCCATTAATTGATTAATGTCTAAAACATTGAGTATTATGTGCAATGCAAAGTAAAGAGTAATTAAATGCCACTTGAAGCTAGAAACACATAGAGTGTCTTATGCAATGGAAAGTAATGGACACTGCAAAATGTGTTTCCTCAACAAGTGGGACATTTATTAACTATGTGATTTATTTTGTAGGTCCTTCATATTTTGGAGAAACATTTTATTGTTCCTGGGACCTGAGGGCGAGCATCTAGAAGGATAACATATGATTTTATCTTTATCTTGCTACAACACCTTTGGGCCTTTAGCCCCTTCTTCCCATGAAATGAAGTACAATCCCTTCCTAGGTCAATAGACCTGAAAACCTAGAAGATGAGGAAACAAAGGGGAAGAAGGATGGAAGGTGGTAAGTATGTATGGGAATGGTACGATGACCCTTCAAGGAAATACCCAATAGCAACCCTTTTCTAGAGGGTGACTAACTTGCTAGGACACAATGAGAACCACCAAGGTCAAATTAGGAAAAAGGTATAATTTCCAAGAAAATGTTTCATAATCAAGAAAGGATTCTTTGAAACATGTTCAAATTCTTCAAATATTAAAGTGACATTTACCATGACACTATACTTGTTACCTCATGAATCAAGACTAGTTTTCCTCTGGGACCAAGACGACGTGGTGGATGTTTCTCTGTTGTTCGTGATGAGTGGTTATCAACATGAATAGAAGGGGCTCTACGATCTCCACTAGTCAATATAACTCTTGAAACTCCATGTCTACTACTTGTGGGCCTCGATAGGTGAACTCCTTAGTTACCCCTAGACTAAGGGGGTAACATCTAGCTCCTAAATGGGGACATGTGCTCACCGTAGAGTGCATGAGAACCTCAACATCTGCTGGTATGAATTGTTCCTACATACACTGAAACAATACATATTGTGATATCGAAGGGTGGTGCAATCACCCCTTATTCATATGAGAAATATGATAAATATCAAAATGTAGAGAAAAACTCGAAAATGATTTTTTCTAACATTTTTTTCTAACATATCAATATGAGCATGCAAAACATAAGAATGTAACATAGAAATATTCAATAATGCAAGAAAAAAATTGTAAATCATGAACATGTATGCAAATCAAATCAAAATGCAACTATACTACCATGATATGCAAGATGCAACATATGCACAATGCAATGCAGGATGGAAATGCCTACTCTAACCTACCTACTCCAATATATGCTAGTAGAAATGCTAGGTATAATCATATAACCAGTAAAAACATTCTAGCATTGTACCATGACATCTACCTTCGTGCTTCATCATAAACTATCATAAAGATAAACCTAGCACAAAAATAACATGAGTTAGAACATGCATTGCATCATAACTATACATAAAGTCCAACTCATGGAGGCGGGAGGGAGGGACAACATCATGTCAAGTCACATTCCCACAAGAATGCTCAATCCATATTTGAACAAGGTTGTGACAAGATAGAGAATCATAAGGCTAGCTCAAAGGGTCAGAAGGTTAAATAGCCTAGATCTTATCACTCCTTGAAGCCTGAGAAGGGATGAACAAGAATATTTAGTATGAATGACAACTACCCAAGGGAGGGTTAAAATATTGAGATGTCAAATTTGTTCTTAAAGCATCCAACCTACCCTTAAATTATAATAAAATTTTTTTCCTTGGAGACAACCTTGGAAAAGGAACATGTTTCCCAACTACATCCTCAATATCATAGCGATATCAAGGACAAGAAAAAGGCTGGAAAATATCATTACAAAATTCCTTCTTTAGGATAATTATGTCCTTAACCTCATCAAAATTGGAGCACAACGGTGGTTGAAAATTTTCTTCATAGAGTAAATCCAAGTGCTAAAAATAACATGTATCGAATTCCCTAGGGCATGACTGGAAATAACCATGAGGATGCTGCAAAAATTCATCCCTAGGTGGTTGGAACAAATATGTAATCATGCCATCTCCTTGCTGCCAAACATAAGAATCAATAACAATCACATATGACTATTGTAAAGGAAACAATTGAAAATGACCTTCAATATCATAAATGGGATCTTCATCATGACCAATCACATCGCATTTACGTATCCCAACATGTATAAATTCATCAATAATTACATCATCATATTTATTCTAACATGAAAGGCTTGATGCATCCAAGGGTTCCTTTAGCACTCCTTCACTTTCTGAATCATAGAATATAGCATCATCAAAGTCTTGGAAAGGAAAATGACTTACCACATTCTCTTCTTCTTGTGCAGGAGGGATGGAAGCTTGGATGACTTCATCAAAAGGAGGAGAAATCACTAACACTTCATCTTCATGAAGATCCTCTTCTTCGACATGTTCATAAGGAAACTCATGTTCTTCTCGATAATCTTCCTCATGATTCACCTCTTCAAGCTCTTGTTCTTCAATCAATTCTTCATTATCTTCAATAGAATCATGAGGTAGTTCCTGATTCTCTTCAATGGGTTGGTAACCTTCTTCATAAATATATTCCTTGGGTTCTTGGTCTTGAGCATGGTGTACTTCCCTGAGATCTTCTACAATCTCAGTGGCAAACCCTTCGTCTTCAAGGACTATTATGAGATTTCAAAGGACATCTTCATATGTCTGGAATTGTGGTTTTGAAAAATCATGAAACCTACTGACGAGATCTATGGAAGAGGATATACCCTTTGGTTTGCAACAACCCTTGATCCATTATTTTAGAAATGATGGTAAGGAAAGTATAAACAATTTTACCAGCACATCCTCATCTCCATCTTCTATCTCATGTATATACTTCAAGAACTCTACAACATGAGTAATGGGCCAACCTATGAATATTGGAGAGTTATTTGACCATATTATGTCAAAATAATGTGGGTATCCCCAAAAAATTTCAAAATCAATAGAAGGATACCTTTACCCCCAGGGTGCCATGATTCCATTTCTTGAAAATATCACAAAGTTGAGAGTAGGATGGCACATTGGAAAATGTCATCGGAGTCACCAGATCATCCCTTTAGGATAACCAAAGGAAGGTGAGGGAACTACCCTCATTGGAGTCTCTAGGTAATATTGTAAGATAGGGCTTCGAGAGAAATCTTACCAAAATATGTGTCATTGAGGAGAATGACTCAATCTTCCCCGACAATGGCACCAAAATGTTATCACGGGATTTGTAGTTGTGAAAATCCCAACACAAGATCACCAAATATTGTGAAACTATAGGAAATCCTATCACTGTCACCGTATTATGAAATCCCCTCATTTTAGTGACGAAGGAGGTCCACCACAAGGGAGGCTTCCCTGGTAACCTCAAGGGAGAAAAGTAGCAAGTTTGATAGCCAAGCCTACTGCCCCTCTCTTGGTCACCTAAGTCAATGTTTAGAAATGAGAAATGGTTGAGGTTAAAAGGTGTTTGAGTACCTCCCCAGGACCATAACACTTTATAGCAATTATATTATCAATTCCAAGTAGAGCTATGCAATTAGAACCTCATAAGAGACTAGAAAATGTAAATTTGCTATGGCTAGTATAAAATTGCAGCAATACAACAATTTATAATAGAAAATACAAGTTTGTAACAACAACAATAAATATTCCTAAAAAATGCAACAATTGATGATGAAAACTCAACATTTACCTGTAATGTACCCAACACCCATGTTTATTCCTGTCACTGCATAAAACGAATTAGCCTACTGAAAAAAAAATCTAAAAACACCCCATACATATAAAAAAAAAACAAGGGGAAATAGGCTCATAAAATTTACAGCAAACAACATGCTGATTCACCAATTCATCTACAACATTTATAAAATCATGAATGCATGCAAACTCAATAACACTTAACATAACATTCATATATCATTTACATAGCGAAATAATCATTATAAAGAACATAGAACTCTTATCTGTTGATAATATAACTAATTGGATGCATACAAAGGATGGAACTCCCATCCATAAGCATTTATACTCCCAATATCAACAACAGGCCACCCTCGAGTTGAGGCTATGATTCCACAAGGAGATATGGTCCTCTGGTTGTCCACTCTCCACTCTCATCAACTCAAACCCAAGCTCTACTCCTACAACAATTCCAATCTGCCAAATCTCTCTTCCCCACAACCTGCACGACCCAAGAAATGTATCCCCTTCACTACACTCAGTCCCTCGGGCTGTACCATTCATTTATTAGGGATTCTAGTGCACTAAGTTGGTCAAGAATGTTTCAATTAGGGGTTTCAGGAATTCTCAATTGTTTCGGGAGTTCTCACAACATTCTTCACATGGATCTTGAGCCATTTCCTCAATAGGAAACACACTACAGACTTACAACTTGTTTTATAGGCACACATGCCTCATTTCTAGCATAACAAACAACCAAACAATGGTTTCCCTCAAGAACAACATGGATGGTTCTCTTCCCATCACTCCTCTCTCCATTTTCTTCCCAAAAACTTCCTGTAAATCTATCTCTATTCTACATTCAAATTTCCTTCTTTTTTCTTACTTTTTTGACTCTCACCCTTCCCAAAGATTATTGTACTTCATCCCATGTTCTACAATAACTATGGGATGTTACCACTCACACCCACCATCTTACATGAATTTAATGATTGACATTGGGGACACTCAACAACAAAATAAAAGGTTTACACAATGATAATAATTTCAGGAAATGTGGGTTGGATTAATATTGATGAATAAAATCCACCTTGGACCCCTCTCTCTTATGGAATCATATCCCCCCCATCTTTTTCATCCTTATCACATCGCAACCAATTATTGCTATTTTTATTAGTTTATTCTATGTACATAATTTACAATTCGTCCTCCATCCATATTAATCAATATGGGCTCTTTTCCCCAACCATATCAGCTCACTAGCCTAATTTACATTTATACAATTACATTAAAATTTGTAGGGATTAAAACCAGGGATGTTACATTCCCCTCCCCCTTATTTTTTCACCATCCTCAGTGTAAAACACCATATGATGTTCATACAATTTTAAAACTAGGCTTTGTGGCCTTCAATCAACTTATAGGCTCTCTAACCTAATATCACACAATTATTCTAGCCTAAGTATAAATACATATCAACTTTGACCCCAAAACTACAAATACCTAGGCACTTTGGCCCCAAAACATAGATACATAGGCACTTCAGCCCCAAAAAATAGATACATAACCCACTGGCATTTTCCTACAACTATCTTGATTTCCACCATCTCTCTTCCACCAACCTACTGAACCCAAGGAATGAACCCCCTTTACTTCTCTTAGTCCATCAGGATGTACCATTATTTTATCAGGGATAACCTAAGGAATTCACCCCCTTCACTACTCTTAGTCCGTCGGGATGCATCATTCGTTTATGAGGGTCTCTTGGCATAGGTAACTAGGAATCTCACTATTGGGAACTCAAGGGAAGTAGCTACTAGGAAAAATACTAGGAAAAAGTAACCAACAACAACCTTGCTGCTACAGTGAAACTCACACAAGAGTTCACTCTTCAAGCTTGACAACTTGCCTCTTCTGCAAGCCTGACAACTTGCTTCTTCTACAATCCTGACAACTTGTTTCTTCTATAAGCCTGAAAACTTTCTTCTTTATGTCATATTCACCCTCTAAGCTCAGGAATCCCTTTCACTGTTATACAGTTCCTCAGGTGATCCATCATTTTCCAAGATGTCCTTACATAGAAAAATTCCAATTTGTTGCTAGACTTACACTATAAATTTGTAACCTCTGACAATCATCTCATCTGCATCATATGCATGCATTCAACACAAGACATCATCATAAATTTTAAATTATAATTTTCAAATATGTTTTATACACGAAAACAAAATTTCCAAACATTAGTTTTCAACTAATTATATTTGGATCTTGTAGCTGTAGATATTAGTTTTCGTTATGGGATTACATTCTTTCCATATCCAAGACCACTATACCTACAATTTTCTCAGTTTCCATGTAGCTAAAAAAATTGCTAGCATATCATAACAATTTACAATTATTAATTTCTCAAATATGTTTTACATAGGAAAATTAAAATTTCCCAGGCACAAGTTTTCTGCTCATTATGTTTATCTCACACAACAACAGACATCGATCTCTTTTATGGGCTTAAACCCATTACATATCCAAGACCATTCGTCCTGCATTTTCTCAATTCTAATGCAACCAAACAATTTGTTAGCATTCATGCACAATTACAACAATTCATGAAATGATCTCAAAATTGTATCTAACCAACAATTATATCATTTCCATCCATTATTTATATTAACACGAAATGACAGTATCATTTCTATACATGCATTATCAACATACCAATCCTTTCATAATGCAATCAAACTTCATCCAATAAATAAAAACAAACTACCATAATCATGGCCACATTTACACAATGCATCCTTGCATCAAATTTGGAATACCACATATCTATGTCATATATTCAACCATGGTGAGTTGGAAGGTATATACCACACCCCAACATATCATCAAAACTCTTCCCCAATTACATCCTCGATTATTTGGATACCATCCTTTTCATCCCATACACAACCCTAGAAATATAATTCCCTTAGTGCTCTCTCATGTAGGCAAAGAGGTTGCAGTCCAAACATCAATTACAGTTGAAGACCATTATGCACTTGTATGGAACTATAGCCCTTTCATTTGCAACCACATCATGGCCTTACACATGACCATATCTAATGGAATTCATTGCTACAACATGAGTAATGTCTCCTAACTTAACTTGGTTATGATCTCATAACCAACTAACACAGTATATAATTGAATTTTATGTAAATGCATTCAAGCATCGATA